>CM019043.1:22678473-22785038 GCA_009664405.1 Drosophila bifasciata
AAACTTTTTGGCCAAGGCTCCTGTGATGCAAACCTGAACAAAGTGTATTTCAAAATTTCTGCCCGCCCCCTTCCGCCCCCTCAAAGACGAAAATCCACAATTTTGAAGATAGAAAAAACCAAAAATGCAGTAGGGTAGAAAATGACCATATCTACCAGATGGTTAAGATCGGATTATTATTGTAGCCACAATGATCAAATGAATTTTCAGCAGCGAGTCGAAAAATGCAGGATCATAGAGAAAGAACATATCTATCAGATGTCCAAATCTGAATCGGATCGGATCATTAATATAGCCACAATAGACAAAAAACATACGCAAAAAACTTCGCTCCATCCCTTTCGCACTCACACAAAATCGAGTCGATTTGGTTTTTCTATTTTGTGTCGCCTGGATCTCAGAGACTATAAGAGCTAGAGCAACCAAACTTTTGGCCAAGACTCCTGTGATACCAAACCTGAACAAGTGTATTTCAAAATTTCGCCACGCCCCTTCCGCCCCCCAAAAGACGAAAATCCACAATTTTGAAGATAGAAAAATAAAAATGCAGTTTTGTAGAGAATGACCATATCTACCAGATTCCCGAATTTGGTCCAGATCGGATCATTATTGTAGCCACAATGATCAAATGAATTTACAGCAACAATTCCCCCACTCCTGCAACATAAGTCATTTATTGGGGTTGATTGTGGCTGCAGATTTCTCTCACACACACACTCACGCTCAAACATGCTGCCTCGTGCAGTGTACGTGTGTTGTTGTGAGAACTTGATGTAGATGATGTAGATGTAGATGTCGATGACAGATGTAGCAAAAATGTAAATGTAAAAAATGATAAAACATTTTAAAATTCCACATAAATCACATGTGTACTGACTGAGTACGGGTATAAAAGTAGAGTCGCGTTCGAAGCGACTCCGTACGTTCTTCTCGTTTTATTCTCTTTTTCATTTTTTCTGCATAGATGTACAAACACGACAATAACTGTAATTTCGAAATCTGAGCACAACAACAGCAGCAATAGGCAATTAAAGTTGAACTTTGAAAAAAAAGCTCGTTGTGTAAATACTTTTGACCACCTCTGTATATATTTTTTTTATGCAAGCTTTTGCAGGGTTAAAAAAATATGAAGGGTTACTAGTGCAATGTAAATCATACTATCAAGTTAATACATCGATTTACTTAATGATTATGTGAAGATGCGATTTATTAGGAGATTTCATTAAAAGTTACAACTTAATTTAAATTATAAAATTTTTTTTCGTAGCTATTTCCAACCCTTCACCATAACAAATCCCAAGGGCCTAGGACACTTTACAAATATCTTATTTGCTGCCAACTTAATTTTTCACAAAACGTAGAAGGCACACCTCTGGCCAAATGCTTGTGGGGAAAAAAGAAAACAATTCATGCTAAACAAATTGCACAACAAAGCCGACAAAAATCAGCGATATAAAATAAAACGAGAAGGGACGTGTTGTGTCGCTGTTAACGCGACACTACTTTTATACTTTTACAAAATGTTATCATTTTTTACATGTTACATTTTTCCTGCATCTGTCACCTAAATCTACATCACTTCGCACACTGCAAGGCTGAAGGGTTTGCGGAAAAGCTGCTGAAAATTCATTCATCATTTTCACTCACTTCGCGTCTGGTCACTCGCTTATACCGGTCGTTCTTTCACCTCGCTCCTGCCTTTTTGATATAACAATACAATTGTAATCACAAAGTATCGTGTACATCTTGAAACCATTATAATCGATTAAATAGGTGTGCCAAATATATGAGTCTCAGTTGCTAACAATTGGGCTTATTTTAAATCAAACACTTCAATCGTTAAATAGACTAGATCAAGCAATTTGTTAGTGCTTTTTTCATTCTGCTTTGATTAACTGCTCTCTGTGCTCATCGCTCGTGCACCAGCTGCATCGCCTACGTACACGCTCTGGAGCGCGCAATTGCCGTGCTCTCTTGCTCTCACTTCTCTGGACTTCGCCTGCATTCTTTTGGAATAGCTCTTTCGGCGTCTCTACTTTCGTGAGCTTCACCGTTGGTTTTCGTCGCCGCTCGCTGCAGCGCGCTGGATCGTCTTTGCTGCTTCTGCTGATCGCCGCTCTATCTGCTGCCTGCTCTCTCACATAGCTTGCGCTCACACTCCCAGTTTGCGTTCTTCTTTGTAAAAAATGAATATCGTCTGCAGTGCAAAGAAATGCGAATTTGGTGGGATCATTGTCGGCGATGTATTCGCGCTTTTGCTGCTGGCTTTGTGACAATTTTGCCCACATTAAATGTGCTGTGGGTGGCAATCTGGGGACGACTACATGATCTGATATCAAAAACGTGTCGGTCTGACCTGGTCATGTTTGGCTTGCAGGAGATTGAGTCCGAAATGCGTACGTTTATGCGACAGACTCGGACTGGTTTTCTGGATGTCCGGAAGCAATTTGTCGCTCTTAACGAGAAGTTCCTGTCCTTGGAATCTCAATTTCTTGGCCTCAAGCTTTTGAGTGAATCTCCTAGGCGGAAAATCCCCTAATAACGACAACAACAACTATTCGCAACCTATTGGAGTCGGAACGCCTTCTTCTCATCTACACACATTTGATTCCTTTGGCCTCGCATAACGGAATCATCAATCCATTTCTAACACCGACCAACAATGCAGCGGCACTCACTGCATCCATCACTGATGCAAACACCGCTGTGAGCGCTTCCAATGAGTGTACCTTCCTTCCTGCCACCCTTCCTGTTCCATCAGTTTCTATTGATGCTGCCCTCGTTTCGGATCGGGGACTCACTGACGTCACTGGCTCACTATCTGTTACGCCCCTTTGCTACCAAATAAGCCTATCATCGCTTCTTCTATTTTAACTGCTGTCGCTCCTTTAAAATCAATTTTTGTTTCCGACTTATGGCATCGGCTACGGAAGATCAGGTCAGGGAATTTTATCTTCTCTAAGTTAAACATTGATGAATCCTCAGGTCTGTTGGTTACAAAATTTAACTTTAAAGTAAAACGAAATATTTCTTCTTTTCAAAATCCTTGTCCCTGAAATACATGCCAATAGTGTGCTCGACCCTCTTTCTGGCCGGTACATACTATTTGTCATGTGTTTTACCAATCGTTCCCTAGTCCTGAACTCCGTGTGGGTGTCCTACCAACTACATCCTCTCGTGCAAGAACTCCTGTCTGTCCTTCACCATCTCAGGCAGTCTTAAATTCGGCCCCAAAAACTGATTTTCTCTAAAGATAACGTATCAGAATGTACGCGGCTTGTGCAGTAAGCTCAACAAGTTATATTCTGACAGTGCATCTTTTCGAGACTGATGTGATCGCTTTCTCTGAAACCTGGCTCAACCCTTCTATTTATAATTCTGAGATCTTCATTGATAAATTTAATATTTATCGGACTGATCGTCCATCTCGCGGGGTGGCGTCCTTGTGGCGGTACGTTCAGATTTACCATCCCAACTCTATTCGGTTGAAGAGCGACATAACATCGAATTTGTAGTAGTTCAACTCAGCTTTCCCTCTTGTAAACCCTTTTTATATCTTGTTCCTACATTCCGCCGTCCTCTGAATTCTCTACATATATGCGTCATGTTTCTCTTGTTCAAACTGTCTCGTCTCAACTTAAAGATTCGGATTGTCTTATTGTTCTTGGGGACTTTAACCTACCTAATATCTCTTGGTCTCCCTCTGTTGACTCCAACCTGCTTTTCCCATCTACTCAGCATGATTTTATTGATTCTTTGTCCGATACTTCGTTGGGTCAGGTTAATGCTATATCTAAAATTTTGGGTAGGCTTCTTGACCTTGTCTTTACTTCCGACGTCTCCAGCACTGTGGTCTGCAGAGGATTACCTCTCTCTTTCCCTGAGGACCCTTATCATCCCACACTTGAAATTTCTGTGCAGTTGTCCTCCCTCTGTTTCTATCAAATCTCCCATTAAATCTCCGTCTATCTTTTTTGCTTCAAGAAATCTGATTTTTACTGCTTAAACCTGGCGCTTTCTCTGATCGACTGGTCATTCCTTGACGACTTTCATGATATGGAAGCCGCAACTAATGCATTTTACAATTCTATATTCAATATCTTTAATATATATGTACCTGTAGTTTCCCCTTGTGTAATCCCAAAGGCCCTGTCTGGTTCACTCCACGCTTGATAAACCTTCGGAATATTAAATCTCGTCTCTATAAAAGTTTACAAGATCTGGTTCGCAATTGGACTTTCTAAGTACTCAATCGCAAAGAGCAAATTTTCCTTACTTAACAAAACCTGTTATAATATCTACCTGTCTAAATGTAAGCTCAACTTCAAACGAGATCCGAAGCAATTTTTTAGGTTTGTGAACTCGAAGCGTAACTCTTCCCAAATTCCATCTTCATTTTCCTTTAATGGTAGAAAGGCCGATAATGATCGTGATATCGCAAATTTGTTTGCCTCGTTTTTTCAACTTTGCTACTCTATTCCTTCTAATAATCTATCCTCTATACTTGCTGATAAATTTCATCCCAAACACCCATATCCCTTCCTCCTAAATAGTTCTAATTGTATCTATCCCCCGTTCATCGACTTTTAATTCCTCCTAATCAACCTAAAATCGTGCAAACTTTCCTTTTCTACGGGCCCTGATAGGGTTCCCAGTGCGGTTCTAAAAACATTGTGCTGATTCCCTTTGTGTGCCTCCTTAAACTTTTTAACCTCTCTCTAGAGCGCGGCGACTTTCCCACCATCTGGAAAGAATCTTTCATTATTCCCATTCACAAGAAGGGGTCTAAACTGAAGTTTCTAATTATCGTGCCATCTCAAACTTATCTGCCAACACTTTTGTAGGTCTATATTCTCTGAATCGCAGCACGGTTTTGTGAAACGTCGTTCTATTTCATCAAACCTTCTAGAATTCTTTGTGCATGCTGGTTTTGCAAAGCAGTCTCTCAAACTGACGTTGTCTACACTGACTTTAGCAAGGCTTTTGATTCAGTAAATCATAATCTCCTTATCCAGAAGCTTTATCTCCTAGGGTTTCCATCTAAACTTCTTTTCTGGATTAGTGCCTATCTTTCCAATCGTTCTCAGCGCGTCCGTTTCAATTCCACTCTCTCTAGGCCTGTTTCGGTTACGTCAGGGTACCTCAAGGTAGCCATCTTGGCCCCTCTGCTATTTAATTTATTCATTAACGATCTGTAACGTGTAACGATTTCTTTTTACTTTCCGGTATCGATTGGTCGGGCGGCACGCGATATTTTAGGCTCCAGCTCGTCGGTTTTGGGGGTGGTGGTCTTTACCAGGACCAATTCTACCTATCGTTACCCTGCTATGTTTAGATAATCTTAAGATTTGCGTGCTTCGACAAAGTAGCTGGTTACTGAACCGGTAGGCCAGACCAGGGAAAAATCAGACAGACATACAAAGGGTGGAAAATGTTGGTTGTTGAATCCACAGATGTCTTTGTGGGCTTCATTTACCCTCCCTACCATTGATCACCTCTTCGAAGAAGTTTTCGGGTGATCCCTGTTCCTATCATCACACGGACGGAAGCATGAGCTCCTTAATTGCCTTTTGGGCAAGAATACATCGTCACATAAACAAAAAATATTTACTTCATATAAGTCTCTGTATTCTTGAATGTTTTTTTCCTAAAATGAACTACTTTTCCACTTTTTACATACTACAAATTTTATATACATGTTAATTGAGTTGGCGACAGGGCTTAAAATAATTAAATATCAAAAGGGGGTAATAACGTTCTTGAGATGAATATAAATTTAAATTTCAAAGTATTGAATAGATACGTAGATTTGGAGGTAAGCTTATATGTAAATTTATAATGTTGAATGAGTAAACAAATTTTAAGGCGAGTTCAATTTACCTTTTTAAAGAGTTAAAAGTACAAGAAATTTTCAAGATCAATATATAGCTAAACCATACAATTTCAAAGGCGTGAGATAATTTTTAAAGGAATTTAACATTAGAGTCTAACATCTAGTTAGAACTAAATAAAAATTAGGTTATTAATTCATTCTTTCTCTCTCTAAGAGTTGGTCGTGACCCTACGTTGGGTTGACTTCATTTTACTTATTTCGTTCTTCGACTATAATACTTCACTTTTTCTTTTTCGTTCTGAGATTTAGATACTTTAACATTTCATTGTTCAGGCAATCGAGATTACTTTTAAATTCGTTAGGCGATACGCCGTAAGTATTTCTTTAGATTCAATAAAATTTCCCCTTAAGGAACGATTGGAATGAAACGGCTGGCGACAATTTTACAAGGACAGAATCCCGCAGAATGGACTTCTTTTGTGCCTGACGGGCATCTCTACTCTACGGTTCATTATTTCGTTTTAATACTTTGGACTCACGTTTGGTGGACAGTTCCCGCGACGAAAGATCGATCTTCCGTGCTAAGCCTGTGGAAAATAAAAATTTAAAATGAACGGTCACAATTCTGTGAAATTCAATGCCGAGCGGTCTACGCCAGCTGCACCATGAATTCATCAAATCAAGGGTCAAAAGAAAGAACGATTTACTCCTTAGGAGTTATATTTTTCCCTCCAGGGAGCACACGCCTGATACTCCGGCGTCACTAGGCTACACAAGTGAGGTAGCGGTTGGTCCGCTGCTGCTAAGGCGACGCGCATTCGGCGCTCGCTCCACTCTTGCCGTGGCTTTCTATACGGGACGTGGCCGCCACTCCGGTTTGCGTTGTAACTCGGCTTCCAATTGTTAAGTTCTCCTGACGGAACTTTATCGGCGCAGCGAACGGGCGGCAGTCATCTTCAGCGGCTCTTCAAGATTCGTAAACGTCGAGCCTTCTCAATTCTCCTGTTCGTTTTAACGCTTCGTTTGGCCTTTCAAGGCGCGCGCGAATTGCGCCACCCTGTCGGTGTTGATTCCTGCCGGCTGCGAGTCTCGGCTTACTTGGCGAGGAACCAACTGGGTGTTGCGAGGGCCGTGGAGACGCTCGCCGGTCTCCCGGTAAAATTCCTCGAGATCGTCCGATCTCTCCCTGCTCTGCAAGGCGGTCTCGCTTGGCTCGAGCAATTGGCGATCAATAAGCCTTGGTTATGCGGGACGCACAGCCAACCGCTAGCTATAGAAAATTGGTATTGATGTACATGCCCTCAGTATTGCGCTGCCGCATTCCGCACTCACCAGTATTTATGTTTTCTTTTAACACCAGGGATTTTCTGTTTTGCTGCCGCGGAGGACCCGTATTTGGCGAGGTTTTACAAGAGGTTGTTTATCACAAGCGTTTTTCTCTGTTTGGCTGTCGCGGATGCCAAGTATTTAGCGAGATTTTGCAAAGATTTAATTGAGCACTTTTCACTGTACGACTTTCCAGGTTGACCATCAGGACGGAAAAAGGAAGTTGACGACCCGTCAATCCATTGTCACGTTTTTTGGCTGTACCTCTCATTAATCTCCCCTTTGACCTGTCACATTCATCAAAAGCATCCCTGAGCCCCTACCTACTCTTCATATTCCTTGTGATATTAATTCGGGTTTCCAGAGCGACTCTGCCTTTCTATCGATATTTTAATTCAATTATTTTTTTGATGCTTCATGCGCCGCTACAAAGCCCCCCCCAAAATCAGACTTGGGGAACCCCGAGTTGCCCTAGACTGATACCGCATGAAGCACTGCCTCACTGTCGTATATCCTTGGCGTGATAGTTTCCTAAAACCGACCTTGTAGATCCTCCAAGGCGTAGTATGAGTTTCCTATTTTCTTCTGAACCCGGGCCTTCACAAACGCTGGTCCAAATTTAGAATTATATCCAGATTGGAAACAGCTCTGCTTGAAGTTGCGCCTGAAGACTTCCTGTCCTTCGATGTAAGTTACTTCTCGCGACCGAGCATTGTACCGACGTTCATTCTCGTCGTGCTTCTTTAACATTTGTAGACATGAGTCCTTGCGGACAATCTCGAACGAGTCGGCTCCTATTGAATCTCATAGCGCGATCTTCCAACAGGTCCAGCTTCCGAAGCAAGGCATAAGTGGCTCCCGAAGTGATCATGTGCTGGCCAAAAGTCATATAGTACGGTGAAGTACCCAAACTAGCATGTATTGAGGATCGCAGTGAAGAGGATATCTTGTTTAGACATTCATCCCAATCCTTCTGGTCAGGTCGTATATATGCTCTGATTCCAGCGATGACGGATCGATTCACCCGCTCAGACGCGTTCGCTTGGGGTGAATAGATCGCGGTCAGTGTGTGTGACACTTTTTTGAATTGTCCTAACAACTTCAGGAACGCTGTCGACCGAAATTGCACGCCGTTATCGGACACAATGGTCTCAGGCACTCCAAATGTCATAAAGAGTTCATTTCCTAGGTACTGAACCACTACCTCGGCGTTGATCTTCTTGACCGGTTTGAGGAACACATACTTGGAAAAATGGTCCAATACGATAAAGATGCCTATGTTTCCTCCTCGCGACCGTGGATAAGGTCGAGGAAATCAACGTATAACCGTTGAAAGAACCGCTGGGTTTCTGGAGCCTTCCCCATAGGAGGTCTCAAGGTACAATTAGGTGCTTTTCGTGGCATTTGCATACGTCGCATGCATTAATGTATGCCTTGACGTCGGCTTTACTAGTCCTGGCCAATAATAATGCCGTCTCACGCGTTCAATGGTTTTTCGCATTCCTCCATGTGCGGTTATGGGGTCGTCGTGAGCTCGATTTAATAATTCGGGGACTAAAGCCTTGGGCACCCACAATTTCCACGCGTACTCGTCGTTTATTTGTTCCTGACTTAAATGTTCGGCTCTGCGAAATACTAGACCCTCTTCTGTCCTCAAGTCCGGGAATTTATCCTGATTGGCTTTTACTTGTTCCACTAATTCCATGTATTCCGGAGATTTGAAAAGATCTGATTCTAGATCGACTAGTAGTCCTTCTGCCGATTCCAAGGCTTCAATGGCATCCTCATTGACCCGCGATAAAAGCGTCAGGAAACGACATTTTTGTGATCCTCTTCTGTGCTCTATTTTAAACCGATATCTTTGCAAGGCCAATGCCCATCGAGCCAACCGCGAGCTGAGGTCGTTGTTGCCCATTAGCCACTTTAGCGAGGCGTGATCTGTTATTATAGTAAACTCGTGACCCTCTACATAGGCTCTGAACGTTTTCAGACACACAATTGCGGCCAAACATTCCAGCTCAGTCACCGTATAATTCCTCTGTGCCTTATTCAGCTTCTTGGAAACAAAGGCAATAGGGCATTCGTCGCCTGCTTCGGACAGTTGCACCAGTACTCCACCTACTCCAGTCTTACTCGCATCGCAATGAATAAAAAATGGTTTCTCGAAATTGGGACTTCGCAACACGGGTGCTCTTCCTAAACATTCTTTAAGTTCCTTAAAGGCCATCAAAGCTTCAGCAGTAAGACTGAACTTTTTCTTCGTCGTCATGGCGTCGGTCAACGGAGCTGACAAGGCTGCAAAATTTGGTACGAACTTGCGATACCATCCACACAATCCCATGAAACTCCTTAGACCTCTCTCAAGTTCTTGGGCACAGGAAATTCGGAGATGGCTTTTAATCTTTTTCTGGATCTGTTCTAATCCCACCGTCCCCGATTATGTGACCCAAATAACTAACTCGCCGCATACAAAAATGGCTCTTTCCGATGTTTATAGTTAATCCGGCTTGTCTTAACTGCTTGGCTATCTCTTTTCAGCACTTCTAAATGGCTCTCAAAATTGGAAGAAACCACTAGCAGGTCGTCCAAGTAAATAAATACCTCGTTTCTGAGATGAGCGGGCACTACTTTTTATCCATTAGACGCGACATCGTGCTGGTGGCGTTGCACAGCCCAAACGGCATCACCTTAAATTGGTATAATGGACGACCGGGACAGTGAACGCAGTCTTATCTCGTGATTTTAGATCTAATGGGACTTGCCAATATGCGTCCTTCAGGTCCAAGCTCGATATGTACTCCGCTTTTGGCAAACGACTTAAAAATCCCATTAATCTGAGGCAGTGGATAAGCGTCCTTTTCCGTAAACCCATTCACTTTCCGACAATCCAAGCAAATGCGAACCTTGCCTGGCTTTCGTAACCATTACGATCGGTGATGACCAGGGGCTGTCGGATTCTTCAATTACTCCTAATTGAATCATTCGATCTATTTCCTTGTACATCTCTCCTTTTCTACGGCCGGGGAGACAGGAAAATGTCTCTGTTTCACCGGTTTTGCGTCGCCTACGTCGATCGAATGTGTGATTAAATTGGTCTTTCCTAGACCTTCTTGTGCGAACGACGGGTATAGCTGTATGACTTCGGTCAACGCTATCTTTTGCCGTCCGGTCAAAACGTGCTGATCAGGATTTTCCTTCTCCAACGACATCTCTATCTCGGACACCCGTAAACTTTTTCGGTAATAGCTCATACAGATTCCAGAAATCGATACCTAAGTAGAGATCATGCTTCAAGGACGGGGATAAGATAAATCTCCAAGACCCTTTCAACTTCACCATATTTTACGGTCACTTTCATGCTTCCTACTATTTTCTGAGCTCGACCATCGGCCGTATTAGCGTTGCCGCTGACTCGCTTGAAAGCAGGACAGGTGTTTATTAGGTCCACGGCTAAATTTCCGCCACAACAACTAATCGAAGCTCCTGAGTCTAGTAAGCCATAAACAGTGCGGTCAAGCAATTGGATCGGTAAGAACGGACGTGGGTCATTCACTATCCCAGAAAGAGCGCAATAGTGCTCCAATCCTCGACGACATCTCTTTACTTTCCGCCAATAACTACGCATTCGGTCCGTACTGTGAGATGTCCGTTCTCGTTTTCGTACTTTATGATCAATTCCAGTGTTTGGTAAGTCCTTGTTAATTTCGCAATACGCCGAAGTGCTGCGCTTTGCCTTCATGTAAGTCCGGTATTTTTAAAGAGGCACGTCTTGGTGCATCTGACGTTAATCGGTATTGGTTCCTTGGTGGCGCAGCACACACGATGTCTTCGGTTTGAATCCCGACTTCGGTGTGCTGAACTGCAAGTTTTTTGTACACTTAATGCAACTAGGCTTATAAGTGTTCGAAGCTCCGCAACCGTAGCAGAACACTCTTCTCTCCGACACGCAATCCTGGTATCGGTGTCCTGTCTTCCGACAGTTCCAGCAAACCAATGCAATCGCCTCTATGTCGGCTGCTTCTCTGGCTTGGCCCGAATCTTCTGGTTCTTCAATCTCCCCTCGCAGCTCAGCAACATCTCTCTTGAAAGGATTAGATTTTCCGTACCCTTGCGACTGTTTCACATCCTCTAAGAAGATTTCGCGCCTGCGACACACTTCTCTCAGCTCCTGTACGCTGCTGATCTCTACGTTCAGAAGTTCGTGACGAATTTCAGGTCTCAGGTTGTTTCTGAGAACTCGAACGAGCTTCCGTGTCGTCAAGGCTGCTCTAGCTGGTCAGTCAGGTTCGAGACGGCATCGTAAAATGTGTCGAAGTTCTCGCTGGCCTTCTGTTTCCTATTGCGTATGAGTTCCTCGATGTCAACGTCGTCTTTTTCCTGACGAAATTGCAAACGCAATGCTGTACATAAACGATCCCAGCGAACCTCCGCTACAGACTTGTGATGTCGCCAATAGAATTCGTTAGCTTTTCCTTCAAACAGGACACTCGCGTTCCTGCACAACACGGAGAAATTTCCATCTAACGTTTGGTGAGTTAGAGCCTCCGCCCGATATATGAAGTTGTCCACCGACACTCCTACTCCCGAAAATTTCAACTTCCATCCATTTAAGATGTGAACTACCTTGTCCGGTCTCTGATGTAAGTCAACCGACAATTCCCTCATTGAAGTAAGCGGAACCGCGTTCTGTGGCTCGTACCTCGTTCCCCGATCCGACTCTACTTCCTCAATGGATGCTCGCCGTCGCTCTGACTGTGAAACAGGTGACCTATTTTCCACGCTCGTGGCTGCCGTAGTACTAGCCTGGGCCATCGCTTGATGCACTGCTACTAGTACGGCGCTCTGTATCTCCTCGGACATTTTTTTTTGTCAACGTAGTCATCAACTTCCTCTCCATCGTCCGAAGGTCTAGGCTCCTGGGCGTCTCTTCCTCCATTGCGGACCTAGGTCTTTCTTTGGAACTGCCCCTTGTTTGAGAACGAGTTCCCTGCGACACTACTTTTTTGTGTGGTAACTCCACCAGGTCTACACCCGGTTTTGCAAGTGGGACAAGTATCACTTGTCTTCCAATGAGTATCCATGCACCGGATATGAAAGTCGTGCTTGCATTCAGACCTAAATCTCTCATGCGAAGTTCTTATTGCTTCGTGGCACAGTCCACACAGGATACCAGCGCTTCCACTAGCTTCCTCTGCATCCTTTTCCGGAGATCTGTCTAGCCCCATCTCAATTTTCTATGTCCTGTTGTCGAACAATAACCAATTTTCTCGCCTATAACCAGAACTACTAATTACGTTACTACTGAAGTTAACTCTAATAAGAGGTAATAAAATCCTGAACTAATTTTAATTCTAACAAACTCAATCGAATATGACTTAATTGAACTCATGCTTTGCGTCTCGCGAATCGTAGGAACTTTTTATTACCAACCATTTTTTCCACATAAAATTAATAGAACAGTCACCGCATCGTCCTCTTGAAGTCAGCTTGGTTCAAGCTTCTTCTCCAATTAGGACAATAGCGCCTGACTCCGGGTATTTAGAATGCTCACTCCTCGTCGTGTTCAGAAAACGCTTCAGATACTCGTCTATCTGCGTTTCTGCTTCACGCAGTGAGTTATAATACCTCGTCTCTGGCCAGCTAACATTCCCTTCATGCAATCGTGGCTGGGACATCCTCGGAAGTTATGTCGCTAGGTTCCAAGGCGATTGATGAAACGACGTCAACTCGCTTTTCTATAGTGTTTCAAGTTCAGACGGGGCACGTCCAACAGGGTCAGGCGGTCAGCTTTAGCTGTTCTCGTCCAGTATTTCCACTGCTTTAATTGCGCTCGTCGTCCCTCGCGAAGAAAAATTGATTTGCGGAACCGACACCTGTGGTCAGAAGGATATATTTCTCTTATCTCTTCTGTTTTCCTTTCAGATGACGGACTAGCAACAATTTCCTTGAAAACGGATAGTCAGATGACTTTAGAAAAACGGAAGAATTTAGCTTTCTCCTTTAGGAGTCTTACTGGGTGATTTATCTCCCTCGATCGGGCCCCACGTTGGGCGCCACTCTTAATTATCTAATCATAATTATAACTGTAACGTGTAACGATTTCTTTTTACTTTCCGGTATCGATTGGTCGGGCGGCACGCGATATTTTAGGCTCCAGCTCGTCGGTTTTGGGGGTGGTGGTCTTGCCAGGACCAATTCTACCTATCGTTACCCTGCTATGTTTAGATAATCTTAAGATTTGCGTGCTTCGACAAAGTAGCTGGTTACTGAACCGGTAGGCCAGACCAGGGAAAATCAGACAGACATACAAAGGGTGGAAAATGTTGGTTGTTGAATCCACAGATGTCTTTGTGGGCTTCATTTACCCTCCCTACCATTGATCACCTCTTCGAAGAAGTTTTCGGGTGATCCCTGTTCCTACAATCACACGGACGGAAGCATGAGCTCCTTAATTGCCTACTCTGGGCAAGAATACATCGTCACATAAACAAAAAAAATATTTACTTCATATAAGTCTCTGTATTCTTGAATGTTTCTTTTCCTAAAATGAACTACTTTTCCACTTACATACTACAAATTTTATATACATGTTAATTGAGTTGGCGACAGGGCTTAAAATAATTAAATATCAAAAGGGGTAATAACGTTCTTGAGATGAATATAAATTTAAATTTCAAAGTATTGAATAGATACGTAGATTTGGAGGTAAGCTTATATGTAAATTCTATAATGTTGAATGAGTAAACAAATTTTAAGGCGAGTTCCAATTTACCTTTTAAAGAGTTAAAGTACAAGAAATTTTCAAGATCAATATATAGCTAAAACCATACAATTTCAAAGGCGTGAGATAATTTTTTAAAGGAATTTAACATTAGAGTCTAACATCTAGTTAGAACTAAATAAAAATTAGGTTATTAATTCATTCTTCTCTCTCTAAGAGTTGGTCGTGACCCTACGTTGGGTTGACTTCATTTACTTATTTCGTTCTTCGACTATAATACTTCACTTTTCTTTCGTTCTGAGATTTAGATACTTTAACATTTCATTGTTCAGGCAATCGAGATTACTTTAAATTCGTTAGGCGATACGCCGTAAGTATTTCTTTAGATTCAATAAAATTTCCCTTAAGGAACGATTGGAATGAAACGGCTGGCGACAATTTTACAAGGACAGAATCCCGCAGAATGGACTTCTTTTGTGCCTGACGGGCATCTCTACTCTACGGTTCATTATTTCGTTTTAATACTTTGGACTCACGTTTGGTGGACAGTTCCCGCGACGAAAGATCGATCTTCCGTGCTAAGCCTGTGGAAAATAAAAATTTAAAATGAACGGTCACAATTCTGTGAAATTCAATGCCGAGCGGTCTACGCCAGCTGCACCATGAATTCATCAAATCAAGGGTCAAAAGAAAGAACGATTTACTCCTTAGGAGTTATATTTTTCCCTCCAGGGAGCACACACGCCTGATACTCCGGCGTCACTAGGCTACACAAGTGAGGTAGCGGTTGGTCCGCTGCTGCTAAGGCGACGCGCATTCGGCGCTCGCTCCACTCTTGCCGTGGCTTTCTATACGGGACGTGGCCGCCACTCCGGTTTGCGTTGTAACTCGGCTTCCAATTGTTAAGTTCTCCTGACGGAACTTTATCGGCGCAGCGAACGGGCGGCAGTCATCTTCAGCGGCTCTTCAAGATTCGTAAACGTCGAGCCTTCTCAATTCTCCTGTTCGTTTTTAACGCTTCGTTTGGCCTTTCAAGGCGCGCTTAATTGCGCCACCCTGTCGGGTGTTGATTCCTGCCGGCTGCGAGTCTCGGCTTACTTGGCGAGGAACCAACTGGGTGTTGCGAGGGCCGTGGAGACGCTCGCCGGTCTCCCGGTCAAATTCCTCGAGATCGTCCGATCTCTCCCTCGTTTGCAAGGCGGTCTCGCTTGGCTCGAGCAATTCGGCGATCAATAAGCCTTGGTTATGCGGGACGCACAGCCAACCGCTAGCTATAGAAAATTGGTATTGATGTACATGCCCTCAGTATTGCGCTGCCGCATTCCGCACTCACCAGTATTTATGTTTTCTTTAACACCAGGGATTTTCTGTTTTGCTGCCGCGGAGGACCCGTATTTGGCGAGGTTTTACAAGAGGTTGTTTATCACAAGCGTTTTCTCTGTTTGGCTGTCGCGGATGCCAAGTATTTAGCGAGATTTTGCAAGATTTAATTGAGCACTTTTCACTGTACGACTTTCCAGGTTGACCATCAGGACGGAAAAGGAAGTTGACGACCCGTCAATCCATTGTCACGTTTTTTGGCTGTACCTCTCATTAATCTCCCTTGGACCTGTCACATTCATCAAAGCATCCCTGAGCCCCTACCTACTCTTCATATTCCTTGTGATATTAATTCGGGTTTCCAGAGCGACTCTGCCTTTCTATCGATATTTTAATTCAATTATTTTTTGATGCTTCATGCGCCGCTACAGATCTTCCCCAAGCTTTAACACAATCCCGAGTACTTATGTATGCAGACGATGTGAAGTTGTGCTTTTCCTTTTGTGACCCTTTTTCCCCCTTATTTTTACAATCCGATCTCGACGCCCTCAACAATTGGTGCCTAATAAACTTGCTTCCCCTTAACATTTCTAAATGTAACGTCATGTCTTTCCATCGTATCAAGCCTTACCTTTATGACTACACTATCAATAACTGTTCCTTGCAACGCCTCTTCAAAGTTACTGACTTGGGAATTATGTTTTCTCCTAATTTGTGTTTTAACTCCCACATATCCGCAATCTCGAATAAAGCTAGAGGTGTCCTGGGCTTTATTAAAAGATGGTCCAAGGAATTCACCGATCCTTATACGACCAAACTTCTATGTGTCCCTTTGTTCGGCCTATCCTTGAATATGGTTCCTGCGTCTGGTCCCCGCATTACCAAAAATATCAGGATATGATTGAGTCTGTCCAAAAACAATTTCTCCTATTCGCACTTCGTGGTCTTAATTGGGACCCGTCAAGACATCTTCCCGCTTATGAGAGTAGGCTGCGACTTCTCGATATCCGCTCTCTCCAAAGTCGTAGGATCTGCCATGGAGTTCTTTTTCTACATAAAATTCTCGCTGGTGAGGTTGATTCCATTGCCCTCTGTAGCCTTATCAACATCACAGTCCCTCCCGCCCGACTAGGCATTTTTTTTCCACTACATCTTCAACGCTGTCTTCCTAATTATTCTGACCATGAATCTTTCCGTAGCATTTGCCGTAACTACAACACTTTTTTTCATCTCTTTTCTTACGATACTAGTTCTTATATGGTTAAATCTAAGCTAATGAATATTTTGAAGTAATTTAATTTTAATTTAATTTAATTTTAATAGTCTAGATTTTCTTCTTTTATTCTTGTTATATTAATCTTTTTAGTCTTACGTTGAACTGTACATTGTTCAACCCTAAACAATAAACAATAAACAATAAACAACAATCACTACAATAATGATCTGATCTGAACCAGATTCGGCAATCTGGTAGATATGGTCATTTTCTACGATACTGCATTTTTTTTTCTTTCTTCAAAATTGTAGACTTTCGTCTTTTTGTGGCGGCTTGATTTGGTATCACAGGGTTTGGACAGAAAGTTTGGTTGCTCTAGCTCTTATATTCTCTGAGATCCAGACGACACAAAATACGAATAACCAAATCGAATCTTTTTTTGTTTGAAAGAGAGCTCTCCGTTGTGACTATACTAATGATTCGATCCGATTCTGATTCGGGCCTCTGATAAATATGGGCTTTCTCTATGATTCTGCATTTTTTGTTTTTGTTATCTTTTAAAATTGTGGACGCCACAGATGTGTGCCCCGGAAGTGGGCGGGGCGAAATTTTGAAATACACGTGTAGGAGATAGCACATCAGTCTGGACAAAACAATTTAGATGCTCTTGCTATTTTAGTCTTCTACCAATAGCCGACAAACAAGACGGACAGACAGACGAAGGGACAGACCGACAGACGGACAGACATAAATTCGGTTGATGCTAATAAAGAATTTATGTAGATACTTTTTGGGGTCGGAAATGATTCCTTCTGTGTGTTACACACAAATACAATATACCCTTTTTATACCCGTACTCGAAAAGTAAAAAGGGTATATTGTATTTATGCTAAGAGTGTATGTGTGTAAAATAGAGAAGGAATAATTTCCGACCCTATAAAGTATATATATTCTTAATCAGCATCAATAGCCGAGTCTAGTCCGTCTGTTCGCCCGTCTGTCCGTCCGTCTTGTTTTTCGCTAATTGCTAGAAGGCTATAAGATCTAGAGCAACCAAATTTTTATGCAGTCTGATGTGATATCTCAATCTTAGAAAAGTGTGTCAATATTTGCCCCGCCCACTTCTTCCTCTACAAAGGGCTCACATCTGTGGCGTCACAATTTTGAAGATAACAGACAACGAAAAATGCATAATCATAGAGAAAACCCATATCTAGCAGGGGCCCAAATCTGAATCTGATCGGATCATTCTGTTGTCTTTAAAACTGTGGACGCCACAGATGTGCGCCCTTTGTGGGGCGGAAGTGGGCGGGGCGAAAATTTGAAACACTTTTCTAGGAGTGAGATATCACATCAGTCTGGAAAAAATTTTTGATTGGTCTAGCTCTAATAGCCTTCGAGCAATGAGTGAAAAAACAAGACGGACGGACAGACGGACGGACAGATATGGCTATATCGACTCGGCTATTGATGCTGATCAAGAATATATATACTTTATTGGGTCGGAAACGCCTCCTTCTGTGTGTTACACACATCCACTTTTACCACAAATACAATATACCCTTTTACTCTTCGAGTACGGGTATAATTAAGATATATGAATTGTCTTTATATGTTATGCCACCAAAATTTACCGTAAATTATGAAATTAAATATGAATATGAATATGCGAATATGAAAGTAAAGCTTAAAAAAACATGAGAAAGAGAATAAAGAAGAATAGTTTTGAAGTAAAGATTATGCCATTTCGTTTGTTCGCATATTCGTATAAATAATTCTAGTTTTACATGCCAAAACAAGAAGCAGGCATTTCGTTTTGTTTGGATCTTTCTTTATCTGTAAAATTTTGTGAAATACTATCGTGTGCATCTGAATAGCACTTATGTTTAAGAACGAGTATGAATTATGGGAAAAATTATTATGCAGAATTCAACAAATGTTAAGAATGGAGTAATCGAGTGTGTTAGGTTTTCCTAAATGGGTTAAAAGGGGTAACGGTTTTGTAACCGTTCCGGGATTTTCGAATATCATTGCCATTAGAAGATCATTGGTAGGGTGGGTGTAGAGGCAAGAGCAGCACCACAACAGCTAGGTGATTGCAAGCGGGCTGATCCGAGTCCCAATGTACTCCCGTCTTTTCTTTTTTATACCCGTACTCGAAGAGTAATAGGGTATATTGTATTTGTGGTAAAAGTGGATGTGTGTAACATAGAGAAGGAGTAATTTCCGACCATATAAAGTATATATATTCTTGATCAGCATCAATAGCCGAGTCGAAATAGCCCTGTCTGTCCGTCCGTCTGTCCGTCTGTCCGTCCGTCCGTCTTGTTTGTCGCCCATTGCTCGAAGGCTAAAAGAGATAGAGCAACAAAATTTTTTTTCCATACTGATGTTATATCTCACTCCTAGAAAAATGTCTCAAAATTTCGCCCCGCCCACTTCCGCCCCCCACAAAGGGCGCACATCTGTGGCGTCCACAATTTTGAATATAACAAAAACGAAAAATGCAGAATCATAGATGGTTTCATATAGCAAAAAAATGTAAAATTTAAAAAACTGATAAAACATTTGAAAATTCCACATAAATCACACATATGTGCTGACTGAGTACGGGTATAAAAGTAGAGTCGCGGCAACAGCGACTCCGTACGTTCTTCCTCGTTTTTTTTGTGTTCTAGTCGTGCGGCGTGTAAGGTCGAAAGGCTTTACGGACTCTTGATTATATGTGCTGTAGGGTGTGTTGAGTGGAGGTGTCGAAAACCCCCCCAGGCTGATACGCTAGCTGATGCCAGAGAGTCCCCCGACTACTCCCCCCAGCAACAAAACCAACTACATTCGCTCGCCTGATCCGACTCACTGACTTTTTAGAAGATTGTTGAGCCATTTTATCCGGTAAAAGGGACAACTTTAAGTGTGGTGTGTGGAGTCAGAGGAACTCAATTGCCTGAGAGGGACAATTGAGGGTGGTATTTCATTCGCTGAAAGATCACGCGAACCAGCTATCTGGTAGCCTATGATGTCAACGAAGGGAACTTTAATCCGTTGTAGGGGAAAGCTAAGCTGGACGTTACAAACGACACGGCGTGTTGTTCTGAGAAGTGATGTAGATGACAGATACAGCAAAAAAATGTCAAATGTAAAAAATGATAACATATTAAAAAATTTCACATAAATCAGAGGTTTACTGACTGAGTATGCGTATAAAAGTAGTGTCGCGTTAACACGTTCTTTCTCGTTTCTTCTTGCTTTACAAGTACATAGTTGCGCTTTGTTGCAGAAAATGAGTGGATATCAAGGTAGAGATAGGCAGAGAAACTTTTCCTGGTCAGAGAATCCGAAATCACCTAGAATGGACAAAACAGGCAAGACAGAACTCGAGTAGTGTAGTAAATCGGTAGAGTAACTGTTGCGAAATGAAAAAGTATTTTATCTTTCCAATAAAAAGAAGCGAACGAAAAAAGGCGAACCAAAGCTCATGAGCGATATGATAAAAGAGAACAACACACCATTTATCAAAAAAGCAACCAAACCGATGTAGTTACATAAAAAATTAACGTTTGAACGCAACCAATTAATAAGCGCACAGTGGGCATAGCCGAGAATCAAGAGAGCATAAAACAAATAGTACTTTTATGCTACCACTCTAATGAGGTCTTGAGGTTTGCTTTGCATTTTCCTGAGTTTCCTGGTTAATTAGCGAACTTTTTATACCCGTACTCGAAGATTTAAAGTATTTGTGGTAGATGACAGATGCAGGAAAAATGTAAAAATGATATAATATTTAAAAATTCCACATAAATCACATGTGTACTGACTGAGTACGGGTATTGAAGTAGTGTCGCGTTAACGGCGACTCAACGCGTCTCTTCTCGTTTTGTCTACGAGTATGTTAATTGGGAACATTCAGCCATTTAAGATTGCTGCACTGAACGAATAAGATATATTAAACTGCGTTTAAAAAGAATAATTTTTCAAAATGTAGTCTGCACTGGTACATTATTCTACAATTTCTAGAATCTTTACAATAAATTTTCAAAGTTCAACTTTGTTGCTGGCGCATATTTGCTTGTCTAAAATGCTTTTAAAAAATATTTTTGGATAGATAAACAGAACATTTAATTTGCAACATGTTCAGAAAAAAAATTAATCAGGGAAATTACCGACTATTACAAATTTGGAGTACAAACCTTGCCCGGATTTTTTTTGGTCGATTTTAATAGAGAGCGCTCTAAGTTGATTCGTTATAATATTCAATAAAAATATTAATGCCGAGCTGGATTCTACCTTAGGTGATTTTCCTCCTTCGTTTCAATAATAAAATATTTTGTAGCAGATGAATATCGGTCAACATGTGTAGTTTCCATTACAAGAATACATGAATTAAGCTACGAATTACTCCCACAGCAACCCTATTCTATGGATTTTGTCCCGTGGACTATTTCTTGTTTCCAAACCTGAAGAAATAGCTCGACGGCTCAGTCCGATGAGATAGTCATTTAAAAAATTACAATTTGGGGTCCTCGACAATGCTAATTGTTAGAAAGGATACAAAATTGTTGTGGTTTAGTGGTTATTTCGGAATTTTCTGGGACAGCCCTCGTATCACCTAAAAATAATGACAGATTTTCTCCAAGTTTCTGTTTTTAAAAGTCCCAGAATGTTCTCTATCAGAAAGTTATTTTTTCCAACTCTTTTCGGCATACGTCCCACTGCGAGTAATTTTGTTTGGACTTGCATCCATTCGCCAAACGCACTTAGGGCACTCATGTGGAAAAACTTATTTTGGGAATACTATTTTGGTTGAAAGTACATATCGAAATTACTTATGAATACACAGAGTTTGTGTAATAAATGATCAAAACAGTACTATATAGAAGCAGCTGCTTGTATGAGGAGGGTCTTTATATGGATGATATGGTGTGAGCTAATGGTGTGTTGGCTGAGAAAATTGACTGAATACTTACTAAACTTAGATTGAAATATTTTACATAAATAAGTACGAGTATCCCTATCAGACCTGAGCTGAAAAACTTAATATTTACAGTTACACTTCTGCAGAAAAGAAGGAAGAAACTTTCGCATTTGAAACAACTCCTTTTGATAATCGAAATTACAAATTGCATTTGCTAGCAAACAAATGTTGAATACAAATGTACACTTAGTCCTTCCAAGTTGTTATTTCACTTGAATTGGCAAGTTTTGAGTCTTGAAATTTCTCTGGTTGTATATTACGAAATTATGTTAAATAAGTAACAATGGGGCGTGGCGAAATTTTGAAACACTTTTCTAGGAGTGAGATATCACATCAGTGTGGAAATTTGGTTTTCTCTAGCGCTTATAGCCTCCGAGTAATGGGCGACAAATAAGGCGGACAGACGGACAGACAGAAAATACCACAAATACAATATACCCTTTTACCTTCGAGTACGGGTATAAAAACGAAAGACACAGTATCGTAGAGTATGTATGTACGGTATGTAACCAGATTGCCGAATCTGGTTCAGATCGAATCATTATTATAGCCACAATGATGAAATTAATTTTCAGCAACTCGTCCCCAACCCTTCAGCCGCTACTGATTCTCTGTCTCGCTCACACATTCTTCCTCGTGCAGTGTACGCGGAGAACGAAACGGCGGATTGTTGTAAGAAGTAAGCTAAAAAAATTTAAGATGTAAGACCTGAGAAAATATTTAAAATTGCTCGTGTATCACATGTAGTGACTGAGTACAGGTATAAAAGTGTGTCACGTTAACGGTGACTCAACACGTTCGTTCTCGTATTTCATTGAAATTCATACAGAATTCAAAATATGAAAAGGTAATTGAAGTTTCACTTACAAATGGAATAAAAACAAAACAAAATGCAAATCCATCTAAACGTCCCAGCAAAAAAGGCCGACAAACATCATCCGCTGTCTGGGACCCCAGACCCGCGTTCCAGACAGCGCTGAGAAGGGTTGCTCTTTGCTAATAGATTTTGTAGAAATTTATGCGCCCCTTTTTTGCAATATGAGCTACACGACGGGTTCACGACATTTGTTTAGACAGACGGAGTGGAGCATAGCAGAGAAAAAGGCATGGCCAGATGTATCTCCATCCGGCCTGGGAAAGCTTCTTTTTCTATTTGCACAAAATTAATCGCCTGACGAGCAGGGTTTCTCAAACTGAACACAAGGAACTACGAGAATACAATTATATCTTAAACAAATTATTTTTGCGCACTACTATATATTCCTATGCAATTAACAAAGGCGAGCGATGATTTTTAGTAAATGCCAGCAGATACTCACGGATAATAAAAAGAAAAAATCATTTCATAGCTCCGTCGTAACACTTGGTAGCAGGATTCTGGTAGCTTCACGTATTCTCGCTCAATTTCTCTATAATTTTCAAATCACCCGACGAAGAATAGAGAGCTATGAAGAAAATAATGCCAAATTTCTAATTGTATTATAACGAGAAGAACGTGTTGATTCGCCGTTAACGCGACACTAACTTTATACCCGTCCTGATAAAATTTTACATTTTAAATATTTTGCTGCATCTGTCATATACGTCTACATCACTTCTCACAGCAACACGCCGTTTTTTTCCGAGTACGAACTCACAAGGTAGAGTGTGTGAGCGACAGAGAGAATCGGGGAGCGGCTAAAGGTGGTGAGGGCTGGCTGCTTAAAATTAATTTCAACATTGTGGCTATAATAATGATCCGATCTGAACTAGAAAATCGGGCAGATAAGGTTATTCTCTATGATACTGAATTTTTCGTTTGTTTCAGAAAGTAGAAAATTTGGGTGGTCTGGCTCTTATAGTGTCTGAGATCCAGGCACTTATCTGGAGGAACGGGCAAAGAAGTCGCGTTGGTGTGGGAGAGAGAGCGAGAGGGAACGATACTTCTCCAAATCGTTTCTCCATTGTGACTACAGTAATTATCCGATCCGATTCAGATTTAAGCCTCTGATAGATATGGGCTTTTTCTCTATGATTTTGCATTTATGTCGGTTTTCTGTTATCTTCAAAATTGTGGACACCATAGAAGTGCGCCCTTTGTGGGGGGCGGGACGAAATTTTATAATACACTTGTAGGGGTGAGATATCAGATCAGTCTGGGAATAAAATTTGTTGCTCTAGCTCTTATAGTTTCGAGCATTGGGCGACAAACAAGACTGACGGACGGGTGGACGGATGGACGGACAGACAGACTCAGCTATTGTTCTCTGGGTTAAACACATCCACTTTTACCACAAATACAATATACCCTTTTACTCTTCGAGTACGTATATATAGTTAAAAGCAAATTGCGCCATTAAGGAAAGCATGGGATTCAACGTTGTCTTGGATATGCGACCGTAAGCGGAAGAGGGAGAAAAGCCTAATTGTATTGTTAAAGGCAACTTCAAGCATTGTTGTTTGGTGGAGACAAAATACTCTTCATATGATGATATGGGCGGAAGCTGTCTTTCTAGCTGTGTCTATAGTTCATTGAAATATAGAAAGATAATGTAGAAACGATTCGCTTAAGATCCCAATGTTGATATATATATGGATCAACCAAATGCTGGAATTTCCATGATAGTACATTACATACATAATTTAGATCGGACAACTATCACAATGAGTTAACTGCATAATAATCATGAGTTAAAAGTGCAACTTAATTGATAAGTTCGATCCGCAAATATCGTATTGTTAGAAACTTGTGTCTATTTAAAGATCCGTTTTATCAAATTACTCATCTTAAGAAAGTTGTTCATTCTTTCCTTTGTTCTTAAACAAAACCATCCTCCTCGTCTTTACGTTAATAACATAAAAAGCTTCACTCCGGGACAGTAATATTCCTGTTTGGCTGGGTCTTGGCAGCAACATGATAAGACCATAACATTTTTGATTTGATAAAATGCATGTTTGAAAGCACGCGGAAATCTTAACTCATCTCATCTCAAAGTGTCAGGGATATCTCTCATGGATGGAATACAGTTTGAAAACCTGAGAGGACCTGAGAACTCTTGTACATTTTGAGTTACAAAGTTTGTGGCGAACCAAGGGAAACTGGGGAAAAAAAGTTAGCAGTTAATGCGACAAAAGGGATTTTCGTAGACAAAGTTGGGCCGCATTGCAGTCATCGCTAGCTTGTCGCACAGTCCTTAGGTATATTAGCCCAGGCAAGAGTGCCACACGGAGAACTGCACAAGATGAGTGCGTGGTTGAAGGGGAGGCGGTGCTCGAGGTGGGTGCATTGACGGGAAAGCCTCTTCAAACGTAATAAAAAGAAGCGCACGCACATCACGCCGTCAGCATTGGCGCTGTTTGAGGCCTTGAATCTTCAGTCCGCTGAAAGCAGACAGGGGTCTGATCTCCTGTATCTCCTCTGCTTCTTGCTCCATTCCACCCCTTTGCAGTTTGAGTTTGCGGCAACGCTTTTCAAAAGGCCTTCATAGTGTTGCTTTTAATGAAATGATTGCTCAAGGGGCTGGGACAAGTTGGATTTTGGGTTGTAAATTAGTCCTTGAAAAATTTAAAAAGCTACTGAAAGTTTCATGGAACTATGGAACACTATATACACATGACCTACAATCAATCAATAGAGAAAATGATAAAAAAGTAGAGCAAATATATTCAATGATTTCTATAGTACTGATGAGACTTACTATACATACACGTGCATCATTCTATGGATGGCATACATATTCATAAAGTATTGAATTAAGTTTCAGACACACTCAGTTAGAGCGAACCCCATTGTTGTGCGTATTCGTTCCCGCTTTTTGGCAACTTTCTCCGCTCGAAGTCGAAACAAAAGCCACAAAATAATGTGCCATGAAATAGAAATTGTTTGCTTCCAACGTTGCAGCTCAGGTTACTTTGGTAGCTTTTCTTTTATGTAGTACTATATATATACGTATTTGCGAATTTTCTGCTGCGTAACTTTAGGAGGAGACTTTCCTTCCTGCCACTGCTACTCCCGATTCTCGTTCAACCTGTCACTCTCACTTTGGACTTGACTTTGGTAGAATTTTTCAATTACACTACATTCAGCTGTGCAGGCGTCGCCCTGGAGCGTGTCTGCGGGGAGAGAGAGGGTCAGAGCAAAACAAAAAAACAACTGGTAAAGTAAAACCAATGTGCTATAAAGTGGCCTGCCTTTTTAAAACTTTAAAATGCTCAAAAATCGTATAAAAAAGGATGAGCTGGAAGAGAGACGGACCTAGGGTTGGTAGAGCGAAAAATGTGGTGCTTCTATGAGTCTAGTGGCAGGGAAAAGTGCCGGAATGCGTTGCGTGTTTTTGTCCCACGTCGCCTCGGCTGGAATTGGATTTCGCATTTGTTTGGAAAGGGGAATGATGGCTCCAGCGCGAGCTCCAAGAGCTAGACACACTATCCAACAAAAATCGAACGAGGGATGATTAAGGCTCTTTATACCCGTACTCGAAGAGTAAAAAGGGTATATTGTATTTGGGGTAAAGGGGATGTGTGTAACATATAGAAGGACATCAATAGAACATCAGAACATCAATAGCCGAGTCGATATAGCCCTGTCTGTCCGTCCGTCTGTCCGTCCGTCCGTCTTGTTTGTCACACACATTGCTCGAAGGCTATAAGAGCTAGAGCACCCAAACCAGTTTTTATCCAGTCTGATGTGATATCTCACTCCTAGAAAGTTTTTTTTCAAATTTCGCCCCGCCCACTTCCGCCCCACAAAGGGCGCACATCTGTGGCGTCCACAATTTTGAAAAATAACAGAAAACTAAAAATGCAGAATCATAAAAGAAAGACCATATCTATCAGGGTTCAAATCTGAATCGGATCGGATTATTAGTATAGCCACAATAGAGAAAACAATTTCGAAAAACATTATTCCCTGTCTTTCGCACTCACACAAAAACGAGTCGTTTTGGTTTTCGTATAAATAAACGCCTCTATCTCAGAGACTATAAGAGCTAGAACAAGCAAACTTTCTGTCCAGTCTTCTGTGATACCAAACCTGAACAAGTGTATTTCAAAGTTCGCCCCGCCCCCTTCCGCCACCACAAAAGACGAAAGTCCACAATATTGAAGATAGAGAAAAACGAAAAATGCAGTATCATAGGGAATTATCATATCTACCAGATTTCCGAATTTGGTACAGATTGGAATAATATTATAGCCACAATGATGAAATGAATTTTCAGTAGAGATTTCCCCTTCCACACGCAGCATAAGTTATTTATGGGGATGATTGTCGCTACAGATTCTCTCTCACACTCACGCTCACACGATCTGCCTCGTGCTGTGTACGTGTGTTGTTGTGAGAAGTGATGTAGATGAAAGATGTAGCAAAAAAATGTAAAATGTAAAAACTGATAAAACATTTGAAAATTCCACATAAATCACATGTGTACAGACTGACTACGGGTATAAAAGTAGAGTCGCGCTTACAGCGACTCCGTACGTTCTTTCTCGTTGTACTCTGAGGTCGGGTGTCCGTCTCCGCATTTGACATATCTGTACTCCAGGTGGCAGTGCCGTTGGGGCACATCGTTAAACTTCATCGGTGGCTCGATCGTCACCACTGAGCTGCAAAGCCACTTAATTTAATAAGCCACCTAATTGTTCTTGGCCGGTGCGAGGTTGGCAAAGAAGATGTTGAGAGGCTTTTTGTGTCTTCCGGGGGATTGTAGAGATCTCTGACCTGGTGCCCATGTAGGTTTAGCCCTTCACGAATTTCCTCCAGATCCGTTGAGTAATGAAGACCTTTGATGACGACCCGGTAGGCGCGTTCGTTCATGTAGATGACAGATGCAGCAAACTAATGTAAAATGGAAAAACTGATACAACATTTGAAAATTCCACATAAATTACATGTGTAGTGACTGAGTACGGGTATAGAAGAAGTGTCGCGTTAACGGCGACTCAGCGCGTCTCTTCTCGTTTTGTCTACGAGTATGTTATTTGGGAACATTCAGCCATTTAAGCTTGCTTCACTCAACGAATAAAGATATATTAAACTATATATTTGGACTTGCATCCATTCGCCGAACGCACTTAGGTACTTATGTGGAAAACTTCTTTTTGGGAATACTATTTTTGGTTGAAAGTACATATCGAAATTACTTAAGAATGCACGGAGTTTGTGTAATTAATGATCAAAACAGTACTATACAGAAGCAGCTGCTTGTATGAAGGTCTTTATATGGATGATATGGTGTGTTGGACTTGACGCTGAACAACTTAATATTTACAGTTACATTTCTGCAGAAAAGAAGGAAGAAACTTTCACAAACCACTCCCTTTTCATAATCGAAATTACAAATGGCATTTGCTTGCATACAAATGTTGCATACAAATGTACACTTAGTCCTTCAAGTTGTTATTTCACTTGAATTGGCAAGTTTTGAGTCTTGAAATTTCTCTGGTTGAATATTACGAAATTATCTTAAATAAGTAACAAGAATTTTCGCATTAATTTTAAGATCTGTAATCTTTAGCGTGTAACGTGTCACCTGCCTACCTACGTGCACATATATGTCTGAACTATATCAGGCGTGTTGTTGATCAGTGAGGCGAAGCGCACGCTTATGGTTTCCGGCTTCTGCTCGTCGGCTATTGGGGTGATGTTCTTGCCCCCTCATGCTGGTGGCCTATACTCATCTTACCGCCAAAAAATATTTGCGTGCTACGACGAAAAGCGGGCAAAACCGGGAGATGCTACCTATCCCTGAAAACGATAGTTGGGGTTGTGCTGCGAGGAGTTTTGCCTCCCTCTCTGTGGTGTCACTGAGACGGTATCGCCCGCCCTGACTTGGCCATTCCGAGCCTTCTTCAGTAAAATAGAATGGCCCCATTATTCTAGGGATGTCTACATGTGGATAGCGCTAGCTAAGGCAAACAAAAAAGGTTAAAACATTATAAAATATATTCTAAATGCTATAAAATTTAACATATTAATAATACTTAAGCTACCCTATAATGTACGACAATTAAACGGTGTTGAATTGAATTAAACTAAAAACCAACGGGAATAAACAAGAACGAATAACCCATAATTATTATTAGAAAAGCCGAATAAATATGTACAATGAGAGAAGTGCAACGCGTAAACTGACGGCAGAGGACGGCTAGCGCACAATTAATTTTGGGGTACGCGTATATCACAATTTCTTCTCATTTGTTATTTTGAGGACGTGTCAATCTTTATGGCTATAAAACACTCACCCTTAACAGGAATCCATCGAAGAAAGAGAGGAAAAAATTTAATGATCGCACCCAATGAGCGCACCCGGACCTCTCGCTTTCGTAACTCACCGCACAAACACTTTCCCCACCCACCTTGCCGATATCTACTCCGACCAATATCAATACTAAATTAAACATAACAAAAAAAATGCACAAAGAAAAACATCACAAAAAAAAAAAATCTAATTTTTCTTTTGCCTCTCTCGGGCTGCCTCTGGCGATTTGCCCTCCGGATCCTCCAAGGGGGTCCCTCGCGATTCTCTCGCGGATTCTTTAGCTTCCAATAGCGAACGGTCGCCGAAGCAGCTTTCTCCTTGAGCGGTACGCGGGCACTAACGAGCCATCCGCTAGGCACTAGCTCAGCCCGCTTGAATTTCGGCTGCTCTTCCCTTTTACTCTTCCCTCGAGCGGCTGCTTGTGTGCGCTGTTTGTATGCGCTGCTTGTATGCGTATAGGGAGGCGCGAGGGAATATAAAAAAAATGGGCTCGTCCAAACTTTGGGCGCGCTAGTTGTCGCCTATCTGGGTGATGGATCGAGGCTTCTCCCTAGTGGCTTCTCCTGACCCCGGGAGCGATTCTCCCGTGTCGCACTGTGGCACCTTCTTGCAGCGTCGCCTCTTCCAAGCGATTGCTTCGAGCGCCAAAACCTGCGCGAAGCGATGGCATTAGATGTTGCCCTCCCGCAAACTCTAGTCAATCTTTCTCACCGATTAAAAAAAATCTGATTTTTTCCCAAATCTTTCCTCTCCTTCTTGATATTTCCAACTTCGATATGGGCACACGTATTAACACCAGGGAGACCACCACCTCCGCACAACTGCATTGACTGGCGAACCACAAGAAAGAGATCGAGCTAGACGCTTCCGTTCAAGCGCCAACCTTACGGGCCAGGAAATGTCGATAAATCCCTTGGAGTGAAAGGCCTGACATTTGTCCCTGTTGCTCTCTTTTCCTCCGAAAAACTCCTTGACCCGATCCTCCTACCTGAGACCTAGAGAGCGCCACCTGGCCTTCCCCTGGCCGACAGAGAGCGCCACCCGCTATCCATCCAGCTGCTGCTACAAGCGTTACAAAAACTCCCCCCCCAAAGATCAGACTTGGGGTCAAACTCCTAAGGATGACAAACGAAACAGCTTGGAGCAGCTGGATTACTGCCGCATATCTTTTGCGTGGAACCGCCCAACAAGGCGTCCCTGCAAATCTTCCAAATCATAGTATGCCTTCCCTATCTTCTTCTTGACCCTGGCCTTCAAAAAGGCAGGACCCAATTTCGCACTGTAGCCTGAGGGAAAACTACTCTACCTGAAATTCTTCCTAAAAACTTCCTGCCCAACCTCTTACGAAGTAGCTCTCGATCGCCGATTATACAGCCGCTCATTTTACGGTTCTGTTTTTCCATGACTTCCCGAGCCCTACTCGAACCAAATCCAACGAATCCTCCGAGAGAACACTGCTGACTTATCATCCATCATACGCAATGCCCTCAGAAGCTTATACGTAGCTCCTGAGGTGATGAAGTGCTGTCCGAAACCATGTAATAAGGGGAGGTATTGAGACTGGCATGCACGGCTGAACGCAAAGCGCAACAGATGCTGCTGAGCTGCTCGTCCCAGGCCTTTTTGGTCTCGCGTACATACGATCGGATGGAAGCAATCACAGAGCGATTTACCCGCTCGGAAGCGTTAGCCTGGGGTGAAATATAAAGCTGTGAAAGTGTGTTCAACCCTATATTCCCGGAGAAGCTTTTGGAATGCGTCGGACTTAAACTGCGTGCCATTGTCAGACACCACGGTTTCCGGAACACCAAAAGCGTGAAAAAGATCTTGCTGCATATATTTTACTACCACATCCGCAGTTAACTTCTTCACTGCCTTTAGAACACACATATTTGAAATAGTGATCCAAGACAATAAAAATGCCTATGTGACCACTTCTTGACCGGGGATATGGCCCCAGAAAATCCACGTACAATTTCTGGAAGAACCGCTGCGACTAGGGAGCAACCCCTATTGGCGGTCTCTGGATTGTGTTTGGGGCTTTTGCTTGACTTGCAGCTATCACAAGCCTGAATGTACTTTTTGACATCCGCAACTAACCCTGGCCAGTAATAATACCGCCGTATCCTCTCCAGAGTCTTATGTATGCCTCCATGGGAAGCCAAAGGATTGTCATGGGCATTCCGCAAAACTTCTCCCACTAACCCTTGCGGCACCCATAACTTCAAATGAATACATCGTGCAGAAGCTCTCCCTTTGCATGATCTGACTTGCGATACAGTAGATCGTCAACAATTTTTAGATCTGGCAATTTGTCATTGTTGGCCCTAACCCTTTCTACCATTTCCAAATACTCGTCCGACTTAAATTCCGGTGACTCCAAGTCCACCAACAAACCATGTCTCGCGTCCAAAGTCGCCACCTCCTCTTCATTCACCCGAGACAGAGCGTCCGGTACCACATTGTTTTTTGCCACTACGATGTTCGATCTTAAATGAGAAGCTTTGCAACTTTAACGCCCATCGAGCTAACCGCGAATGTAAATCGGTTTGTGACATGAGCCACTTCAACGAGGCGTGATCCGTGATTACAGTGAACTCATGCCCTCGATGTAAGCTCTGAACTTGTTTATACAAACTATGGCGGCCAAACACTCCTGTTCAGTGACCGAATAGTTCCTTTGGGCTTTGTTGAGGTTTTTGGACACGAACGCGATGGGGTATTCATCCCCTTCCAGCGTTTTCTGCACCAACACGCCACCGACGCCTGTCTTACTCGCGTCGCAGTGCAATATAGAACGGCTTGTTGAAGTCGGACTTCGCAGAACCGGCGCTGAAAAAGCACCTCCTTGCTTTTCAATGGCCTGTTGACCCTCTGGAGTCATTGAAAACTTTTTCCTAGGCTTCAACAAATCCGTGAGACGCGCGGTCACGGAAGCGAAATTGTTTATAAACTTCCGGTACCACCCAACCATACCTAGGAAACGCCGCAACGATTTTAAAGACTTTGGCAAAGGAAACTCTGACATCGCCGAAATTTTATCCGGATCTGTGCGAATCACCCCTTCGCCGACAATGTGACCCAAATAACGCACCGATCTCATAAAAAATTTTCCATTCTCTACATTAAGCGTTAATCCCGCCGCTTTAATATGCCCTGCCACCACACTCAACTCCCTCATATGCGATTCGAAGCAGTCCGACACAATCAAGAGGTCATCCAAGTAAACGAACACCCTTTTCGTAGGCCTGCGGGAATGACCTTGTCCATGAGCCTTGTCATGGTCTGCGACGCATTTGTGAGGCCAAACGGCATTACTTTGTATTGGTATAGAGGCCTTCCCGGAATTGTGAATGCTGTTTTATCGCGCGAACTTGGCTCTAAGGGGACCTGCCAATAGGCATCCTTAAGATCAAGGCTCGATATAAACATCGCCTTTGGCAGACGACCTAAAATGCCGTCAATTTGTGGTAACGGGTACGCGTCCTTTTTGTTACAGCGTTGACTTTTCTGCTGTCCAAACACAGACGTACCTTTCCTGGCTTCTGCACCAAAACGACAGGCGAAGACCACGCGCTGTCCGACTCTTCTATGACCCCTAAACTCAGCATCCTGTCTATCTCCGCGTATAATAACCGCTCAACCGCAGGAGACACGGGGAAATGCCTCTGCTTTACGGCTTTTGCATCTCCAACCTCAATCGAGTGGGACAGCAAAGTGGTTCTTCCTAACCCGAAAACGGCGAACGATGGAAACAACTTAATGACGGCTTGCAGCTGCTCCTTCTCCCTTTCACTGAGGTTTTGCGACTCCTGAGCTATCTCTGATATTGACATACTGGGTGGCAATAACTCAAAGCTTGACCAAAAATCAATCCCTAAGTACAAGTCCTGACTCAGTGATGGGATTATATGAAATTCCACGTCTTTGACCACATCCTTATACTTAACAGGTGTCCGCAGTCGACCCACTACCTCCAGCTTTCTCCCGTCCGCCGTGGATGCAGCCACGATACCCCTTTTAAATGGAATGCGGCTTTGTATAACCCGCATAGCTAAGTTTCCGCCTATCACACTTATAGCTGCGCCAGTATCTAACAGCATCGTTTGATCGAGCAAACGAACTTCCGCATATGGACGCTTTTCTCGCTGCTTATACCGAATGCAATTAATTGCCTTTGCCGCCTGCCAAAACGCTTTCATCCTTTTTTGCACTCTTTGCTGATCATTTTTCCACTATGGCTTTTTCGGACATGGGAGTTTCCAAGTCGTCCATTAATTGTATAAGGGCGTCATGGAAAGAGTCGAAGTTTTTTTCTTTTTTTTGTTTCCTATCCCTAATTGCTTCTCTAATATCTAGATCCGTTCGCGAATCGCTGAATTGTTTTCTTAGTCCTTGGCATAAGAGATCCCATCTCATTATTGTGGCAGCCTTATGGAACCGCCAAAAGAAATCCCTAGCCTTTCCGTCAAAGAGCAGACTAGCGTTGCTACACAGCACCGAGAAATTTCCTTCCAGAGTTTGATGCGTCAGCGCTTCAACTCGGTAAAGAAAATTATCTACGCTTAAACCTTCTTGGGTCCCATTAAAACGCAGCTTCCAACTGTTGAGGATATGGCCAACTTTGTCGGGTCTCTGACTTAAATCCGAAACTGCACTACCTGGACGCTCATAGTGAAGAAACTGGGAGCAGAACTGGCTATTCGGTCCCCGCCGAGCTGTATTCTCCGTTTCTTCCTGTTATATTGGACTGAATCATCTGTGCCATTCTCTCTGACAGCTGGGCTACCACTTCCTCTTGCATGGTACTAATGGCCTGTGTCACCATGCCACTCACTATTTCGGAGGTCATCGCTGCTGTCTCTATTTGCCTGGCTTGTGCCCTCGTATTATGACGAGTACCCTTTTCGACACATACCGCTTTACATGTGGGACAGGTGGTATGGGTCTTGACATGTAATTCTATGCAGCTTTTGTGGAATTCGTGACCGCACTTCGTTTTAAGTAGGCGCAGATGCCAAGGTTTTCCCACACAACGGACATTGAGGCGCCGATGCCGGTGCAGCGTCGTCCTCTGGTTTCCCCATCACAAAGAAAACCGAAGTCTATTTCTTCCTTAAGGTATGAAGGGCTTGAAATCAGAAACGCAGACAAAAAAAAATTAAAAACGAGAAAGAACGTACGGAGTCGCTTCGAACGCGACTCTACTTTTATACCCGTACTCAGTCAGTACACATGTGATTTATGTGGAATTTTAAAATGTTTTATCATTTTTTACATTTTACATTTTTTGCTACATCTGTCATCGACATCTACATCTACATCATCTACATCAGTTCTCACAACAAACACACGTACACTGCACGAGGCAGCATGTTTGAGCGTGAGTGTGTGTGTGAGAGAATCTGCAGCCACAATCAACCCCAATAAATGACTTATGTTGCAGGAGTGGGGGGAATTGCTTCTGAAAATTCATTTGATCATTGTGGCTACAATAATGATCCGATCTGGACCAAATTCCCGGGTAGATATTTTAAAATGTTTTATCATTTTTTACATTTTACATTTTTTGCTACATCTGTCATCGACATCTACATCTACATCATCTACATCAGTTCTCACAACAACACACGTACACTGCACGAGGCAGCATGTTTGAGCGTGAGTGTGTGTGAGAGAGAATCTGCAGCCACAATCAACCCCAATAAATGACTTACGGCGCAAGTTGGAAGGGGGCAGCTCGTAGCTGAAAATTCATTTGATCATTGTGGCTACAATAATGATCCGATCTGAACCAAATTCGGGAATCTGGTAGATATGGTCATTCTCTACAAAACTGCATTTTTTTTTTTTTCTATCCTCAGAATTGTGGATTTTTTCGTCTTTTGGGGGCGGAAGGGGGGCGTGGCGAAATTTTGAAATACACTTGTTCAGGTTTGGTATCACAGGAGTCTTGGCCAAAAGTTTGGTTGCTCTAGCTCTTATAGTCTCTGAGATCCAGGCGACACAAAATACAAAAACCAAATCGTCTCGATTTTGTGTGAGTGCGAAAGGGATGGAGCGAAGTTTTTGCGTATGTTTTTCTCTATTGTGGCTATATTAATGTTCCGATCCGATTCAGATTTGGGCCCTTGATAGATATGGGCTGTCTCTATGATTCTGCATTTTTCGTTTTCTGCTATCTTCAAAATTGTGGACGCCACAGATGTGCGCCCTTTGTGGGGGCGGAAGTGGGCGGGGCGAAATTTTGAAACACTTTTCTAGGAGTGAGATATCACATCAGTCTGGAAAAAAAAATTTGATTGGTCTAGCTCTAATAGCCTTCGAGCAATGAGTGAAAAACAAGACGGACGGACAGACGGACAGACGGACAGACGGACGGACAGACATGGCTATATCGACTCGGCTATTGATGCTGATCAAGAATATATATACTTTATGGGGTCGGAAACGCAATTCCTTCTGTGTGTTACACACATCCACTTTTACCACAAATACAATATACCCTATTACTCTTCGAGTACGGGTATAAAAATAACTAACTAAATAAATAAATAAATAAAATATGTATATACAAATAAAATATGTAAATAAATATATCGAACAACCTAAATAAAGTGAATAAATATAATAGAATACTAGACAATCTAAATTTGCATATGTGTTAAGGAAATTGCGGGTCAATGACCGCAGCTGTTCAAAAATCTCGCTTCCTTTTACAGCTAGAGAACTCTCATAATCACAGCGTATATGTCGAACAAAAACCACACGAATAATACGTAAAGAAGGTTAGGTTAGGTTTATAGGGCTGCTCCAACTAAGTCGAGGTCACTCGGAGGCAAGAATTGCCCATTGTGATGCCCACACTCGTCATGGGATTACGTCCGTTGCCTAGGGAGATTTCGTGAACCATCCCGAGGCCTCAACAAAGCATCAGCCTCTCCAAAGGCATGTTTGCCAGGCTATCCAAGTCCTCGTGAAAGGCGCTGCCGAGTATTCGGTGACGCCTTTCCATGAGTGCAGGACAGCCACAGAGAAGATGCTGGATGCTCTCTATTTCCTCCTCGTCCCGCAGCTGCGGCAGAAGTCATGATGGGGCAATCTGTACCTAGTGGCCATGTGGCCGATGACACAGTGCCCCGTTATAACTCCCGTCAGTGTTCGCACCTGACTCTTCCTGAAACCTAGGAGAGTCTTAGTGCGTTTAGGGTCATAGTGGGGCCAGAGCGAGCGAGAGATCTCACAGTTGGGTGTTGCGTTCCACCGTCTGTCTGATCTCGTTCTAGCTCGACCCATCATCTGCGAGATGATGTCTCGCAGAGGCCTCCGTATATCGCTGACTGCGTCCGCCAGTGGTTTGGCCGATCCACTTCTGGCACACTCGTCCGCACTCTCGTTGCCCGCGATGTCGGTGTGACCCGGGACCCACGTGAGTGTGATTGAGTGCGCTCCGATCTGGTTTAGCGCGTCCACTGTGTCACGTACGAGTCTGCTCGTGATTTTACAGGAAACCAGGGCTTTGATAGCAGCTTGGCTGTCAACACAGATTGCTATGTTCCTCTGAGGTATCTCTAAGGTGTATATCAACTTTGCCGCTTGCCATACTGCGTATATCTCCGCCTGAAATACACTGCACCAGTCTGGTAGTCTTAGGGATATGTTGGTTGCTAGTTCTTCAGAGAAGATTCCAGCTCCTGTCCCTTCGGCTGTCTTTGACCCGTCAGTGAAGATGGAGAGCACGTTCTGCCCAAGAGCAGCGTTACGCGTCCATTCCTCTCTTTCGGTATGTGTCCTTTAAAATTTCTCTTCCATGAAAAACTCCGAGACACAGTAGTCGCTCCGTTCGCCCGTTCCACTTTCCTCCTTACGAAGTATTGTGGCGTGGCCATAAGGCGATGGCTTGAAGAACCGCGCGGCTGAAAGCCTCGCGGCACTTGTCTCAGCCTTGCACTTAAGGTGGAGGTCTATGGGCTCCAGGTTTAGCATGGTGTCCAGAGCAGCCTGTGGGGTGGATCTGAGGGGATCCAGTGACTCCAAGGCATGCTGTCCGCTGAACTTTCCGGAGGTTCTCGAGGTGGGATTTGGTGTTGGCCGCTTCCCACCACACCAAGCTTCCGTATGTCAGAATGGGTCTTATTACCGCTGTGTACATCCAATGGATGATGTGCGGTTGTAAGCCCCATGTCCGTAAAAAAGGTCTTCCTACAGATGTAGAAAAGCAGCCATTGCCTTTTTTCTTCCTTTCCTCCGTGTTTCTCTTCCAAGAGAGTTTGGAGTCTAGGATGACACCAAGATACTTGGCTTCTTTCGATAACTCAAGCGTCGTTCCACCAATTGCTGGTAGTTTGAAGTTTGGTATCTTGTATTTTCGTGAGAACAACACCAGTTCTGTCTTTTTGGGGTTAACGCCCAGACCGTTTTGGTGTGCCCAGCTCGCGGTCGTTCCCAGTGCAGATTCAGAAGATCACTGATTGTAGGTAGGAACTTACCCGTTACCAGTATCACTAGATCGTCCGCATAGGCCACAACCTTGTATCCGCTCCTCCCCAACTGAAGAAGAAGGTCGTTGAGGACTAAGTTCCACAGGAGAGGGGATATAACCCCCTGCGGAGTACCTCGTGTGACCGTCTTCCTTGAAGAGGAGGTGCCGAGACCAGCGCTGATCGTTCTGCTCCTGAGAACGCTGTCCAGCCCATAAGGTTACCGTCGGGTGTGTGCCAATCTTGGTCAGTGCGGCCGTTATTGATTCGATCCTGACGTTGTTGAAGGCTCCCTCTATGTCTAGGAAGGCCGCCAAAGCATATTCCTTATGGCTGAGAGTCTTTTTTTCGATACTCCCACAACCTCGTGTAGTGCGGTCTCAACTGATCTACCTTTGAGGTAGGCGTGCTGAGCTCCGCTGAACACTTGTCTGTCGAGTTTGGTCCTTATGTGTAGATCGATCAGCCTCTCCATCGTTTTCAACAAAAATGAGGGATAGACTGATTGGTCTGTAGTCCTTGGGGAGATGTGGTTTATCTTCCCGGCTTTGGGGATGAAGACCACTCTCACCTCTCTCCATGCTTGGGGAACGTACCCAATTCGAGACATCCTTCGAAGATTTTCTTTAGCCATGGTAGCAGGGGCAGGCAGGCTGCCTGCAACATGGCTGGTCGTACATCATCCGGCCCCGGTGACTTGTAGGGACCGAAGGATTTAATGGCCCAGATAATCTTGTCTGGTGCCATAATGTCACGTATGAGATCCTCAGTGTCCTCTCCCCGGTATGGCTCAGTGTCGTTGATGTCGTTGGATTCGTCACCGGTGACATCTGAGCATCCCGGGAAGTGGGTGCTCATGAGGAGCTCTAGGGATTCCTGACTGTTTTCTGCAAAGACACCATCCTGGTTGCGGGAGCAGTCCAGGTGTGGTTGGCGCCTTTGATAGCACCCGTCGAAGCCTTGAAGCCTCGGTGGTACCATCTATGGCATCGCAGAAGGCAGCCCAAGATTCCCTTTTCGCCTTCCTACAGGTGTTCCTGTAGGTGTTAAAAGCTGCGACGATATTCGTCCCAGCTTTCCTGTGTGTTGCCACTTTTGCCCTGTTGAAGAGCCTCCTTGACTCCCTCCTGACTTCGCTCAGCTCCCGCGTCCACCACGGGTTGCGGTTGGACTTTGGAGGTCGGCTGATCGGGCAAGATTCAGGAAGGCCCCTGTAGGGCTTTAGTGACATTCTGAGCCGCTTCCTCTAGTGCTCCCGTTTGAAGGATGTTCCCTTCCGGTGGGGAGGGTAGTGCCTTCTTTACGGTTGTGGAGAAGCGGCTCCAGTCCGTCCGCTTGGGATTGCGGTAGGCCTTGGGCCTTTTCTCTGTTCCACTTGATGCTGAACACTATCCTGTAGTGGTCCGAGAAGGAGCACTCACCGGACACATGCCAATCATCAATGGTTAGGGGAGTCACTGTCGAGGCAAGTGTTATATCAATAACCTCTGCACGGTTCTTGTTGCGGAAGGTGGGGGGTGGTCTCCCCGGTTGCACACAACAAGATTTGTGGACAGAATGTACTCGAACAGCGACTCTCCTCTGGAATTTGTGCCCGTGCTTCCCCAAAGGGAGTGGTGGGCATTCGCATCGCAACCCTAGGACGATGTCGAGACCCTCTTTCCGCACTTGGTGGATTAGGGGCCCTGACATCCCCCGAGGGTGGGTCCTCTTCCTCGTACGGCAGGTATGCCGAGGCTAGGTATAGGTTTTCCCGTCCTTCCTCTCACATAGTGCCACCGTTAGGTCCGGGTGCTGTACCTGCAAGAAAACAGAACATTAAGCTCGCTTCTTACCACGATACAGGTTCTTGGCTTACCCACGGGGTGTGGCGTGAAGGCGGTATCCGCGACCGTTCAGTCCCCGAACCCCTCCCATAACGGTCAGGGTTCTTGGATGAGGGGGCCACGTCTACCGCCTTCTCGTCCATAAACCGCAGCAGGTCCGCCGATGGTACACTTGAGTGATGCAGATTAATCTGCACCACCTTCATGCTGTTCAGCGGACCTGGGGTGTCGCGGTACTACTACCGCCAGTGTGCCCATACCAAAAGATATGCGGCAGTCCTTTTCAAGGAGTTTGGCAAGGCTTTCTTGACCAATACTGATCCAGAGTTCCTTGCCGTTCCCCTTGTCTCGCGCTATCGCCCGTGTGATGGTCCAGTCCGACGTTCCCAGGATCCGGTTCTGTGCCTTGATCAGGACAAGTGTGTCCTCATCCGCCTTGATTGGGGAGGAATCCACACCTTCATGATCGTTCTCCTGGGAATCTCATCGATGGGGACCACGCAAAAGAGCCGCTCCTGGCCAAAGTTCACCAAAACCTTGAACCGTGGTTTTGAGAAACTCAAGAGTTTCTGCGCTACCACAGGCCACTGCTTTGGCTCCCTTATACCACTTGATGCCCTTGAACTCGCAGACAAACGGGTTGTCTGCGCGAACAATGGCATCCTTCATGGCGGTCAGGATCTCCGATTCCGCCTTCAGCCAATTTACGTCCGATATTTTCCCTTCCGGGTGGCTTCGGTCGATTATGGCCGTCTGTAGCTCAGGCGGTGCTCCCAGGCTTGCCAGGATGTCCTCTGGTTTCGCCTTCTTCGGCTCGGAGGCTCTTACGGAGTCATCCGTTCTCTGCCGCTTGAACCTTGGCTCTCGACCAGTCGGTTCCACCGTTGCCTTCTGTACAGAGGGCGTTGGTGGTACCTTGGCGCTTTACCGTGTTCTGCGGTTGAGGTGTGGTCTTCTCCCTCTGCTTCCCGGATACCTTCTTCCCCTTTCTCCCTCGTGAGTTCGCAGACGATGACGTTGAGGGTTGGTCCAACATCGTCTTCGTGCCAGCTGCTGCTGACGGTGAGGACGATGGCTTGGGGTCCTCTGCCACCGTCGCGTGTACGCTTGGGGGGGATTGGTCTCCGTTGGCAGGAGCGACTCCGTTCAGCCGCTCGTACCTCCGCACGTTCTGCTCGTGCTTTTTCCTAAGCTCCTTTCCCTCGCGGTCAGCGTTTCGGGGGCCTTTGGCTCATACCACGAAGGTATTTCACCGAAGCCCTGTATCCCGAAAGCCGTTTGCGTCGGGTTTGAGCCTCATCCTCCGTCCGTCCAGGTAGTGGACTCGAGTCGACCTGGATGGTGGGAACCGTGACTTGCGGCTCCGCCCTCGGCAGCTCCTCGCTCTGTCCAAGGCGAGGAGGCCTTGGCCAACTCTGCCTCCGACACTGAGGGGCCAGTGAAGACGAAGCTTCCGTCGCTGGTTCCCGGTTCCAGATCCTCGATCGTCCCCTTTTGCCTGCGGATTCTCCTCTCGCTTGTGGCATTACACGAGCTGGCAGCCAAGCTCTCCACTGCCAACTCGGGGTTCCTGCAGTCGCAGGATATCGACGCCGGGGGGCCTGCGCTCGCACCCCCAATCACCGCCGGTACTGGGTCTCCGACTCCCCTGCACCGTAACTGTTAATTCGTTAACGGACATTCCCATTGAACGATGCGTTTTAGCCCTACCGCCAGGGTGAAACTACTCTTGGCTTCGGCGCTCGCCCTTGACCTGCCCGGCTTGGGTGGCCCTTCTGGCAGCATGTGCTGCCGCCGGTATAGCTCTCGGGGTCCTTACGCTTACTAAGCCCCCTCATCACGGCAAGATGGTAGTTCGCCGAGGGGGATACGTAAAGAATAAGATGAGAAAAAAATAAGGTCATAAAAGATTTGCCTATCGCATAGCTAATCCCCATGCAAAACGAAACCTATGCTACTGGAGACAAAAATTCGCAAGCACAAAAGAAACGAGAAAGAATTTGGAATGTGGAATTTTAAAATGTTTTTACATTTTACATTTTTGCTACATCTGTCATCGACATCTACATCTACATCATCTACATCAGTTCTCACAACAACACACGTACACTGCACGAGGCAGCATGTTTGAGCGTGAGTGTGTGTGTGAGAGAATCATCAGCCACAATCAACCCCAATAAATGACTTACGCTGCATGAGGAGGGGAATTGCAGCTAAAATTCATTTGATCATTGTGGCTACAATAATGATCCGATCGGGAATTCGGGAATCTGGTAGATATGGTCATTTTCTACGATACTGCATTTTTGTTTTTCTATCTTCAAAATTGTGGATTTTCGTCTTTTGAGGGGGGAGGGGGCGGGGCGAAATTTTGAAATACACTTGTTCAGGTTTGGTATCACAGGAGTCTTGACAAAAGTTTGGTTGCTCTAGCTCTTATAGTCTCTGAGATCAAGGCGACACAAAATATAAAAACCAAATCAACTCGTTTTTTGTGTGAGTGCGAAAGAGAGGGAGCGAAGTTTTTTTCGTATGTTTTCTCTCTATTGTGGCTATATTAATGATCCGATCCGATTCAGATTTGGGCACCTGATAGATATGTTCTTCCTCTATGATTCTGCATTTTTCGTTTTCTGTTATCTTTAAAATTGTGGACGCCACAGATGTGCGCCCTTTTGGGGGCGGAAGTGGGCGGGGCGAAATTTTGAAACAATTTTCTAGGAGTGAGATATCACTTCAGTTTGGAAAAAAAGATTTGGTCCCTCTAGCTCTTATAGCCTCCGAGCAATGGGCGACAAACAAGACGGACAGACGGACAGACAGCAATTAGCACAAATACAATATACCCTTTTACTCTTCGAGTACGGGTATAAATAGAAAATATAAAGAATGTGTGCGCGCAGGCGCGTGCACACTGTCGCTGCCCACATAAAACAACAACAACCGCAAGCACGAGCCGTGGCCAGCTGCTGCTTTACCTACGCCGCTGTCGTTCCAACGTCTCGGCTCTGCACTCTACACAACCAAACGGGAATGCTTCTTCTGTTGTCACTCGTGGCCTGGGAATTCTTTCGTAAAGATCAACCCTAGTATATCCAACGCGATCCAAACTCATCAGAAGCAAGGGCTAAACCTCTTGCATTGCCTTTCAGACGTGGCCAGGGTTTCGTTGTTAAACGAGATTACCTCTGTTGTCCTATGCGCCCGAAAGACCATGCTTATTAACCACGCCTAAGAAAAATGTAGGGTATTATTTAGCTTACAGCACTTTTCGGAATGCACTTTACTCGTCTTTACTTGATGCTGATAAAGAAGATGTTATTCAACAATGACAGCAACAGCTCTCCAAATGTTTGGGTAGCTGCTCCATACGATCCTACGATCCATATTGGGCTCTGCCGCCTTTGCTGAATTGGAAAGTTTTGATAACGGAAAGGGGATATAATAGTGTATATGGTGTCACACCTGGACAGGTGTGGCCCCAAGTTGGGCGCCAACTTTTAGTTATGATGATTTATCTATATAATTCATAAATGTAACGTGTCACCTGCCCACCTACGTGCACATATATGTCTGAACTATATCAGGCGTGTTGTTGATCAGTGAGGGGAAGCGCACGCTTATGGTTTCCGGCTTCTGCTCGTCGGCTATTGGGGTGATGTTCTTGCCCCCCTCATGCTGGTGGCCTATACTCATCTTACCGAAAAAATATTTGCGTGCTACGACGAAAACTAAACCGGGAGATGCTACCTATCCCTGAAAACGATAGTTGGGGTTGTGCTGCGAGGAGTTTTGCCTCCCTCTCTGGTGTCACTGAGACGGTATCGCCCGCCCTGCCTTGGCCATTCCGAGCCTTCTTCATGGGGAGAGCGCTAGCTAAGGCAAACAAAAAGACAGGTTAAAACATTATAAAATATATTCTAAACGCTATAAAATTGAACATATTAATAATACTTAAGCTACCCTATAATGTACGACAATTAAACGGTGTTGAATTGAATTAAACTAAAACCAACGGGAATAAAAGAACGAATAACCCATAATTATTATTAGAAAAGCCGAATAAATATGGACAATGAGACAAGTGCAACGCGTAAACTGATGGCAGAGGACGGCTAGCGCACAATTAATTTTGGGGTACGCGTATATCACAATTTCTTCTCATTTGTTATTTTGAGGACGTGTCAATCTTTATGGCTATAAAACACTCACCCCTTAACAGGAATCAATCGAAGAAAGCGCTTTCACCGACGTTTTGTTGTGCCTTTTAACGGGGAAGGGGAGAGGAAAAAACAAAATGTAATGATCGCACCCAAAATCTCCTAGCGCGCACTCTCCCGGACCTCTCGCTTTCGTAACTCACCGCACAAACACTTTCCCCACCCACTTGCCGATATCTACTCCGACCAATATCAATATTAAATTAAACATAACAACGAGAAAGAACGTATGGAGTCGCTGTGAACGCGACTCTACTTTTTATACCCGTACTCAGTCAGTACACATGTAATTTATGTGGAATTTTCAAATGTTGTATCAGTTTCTTACATTTTACATTTAACATTTGTTTGCTGCATCTGTCATCTACATATACATCACTTCTCACAACAACACACGTACACTGCACGAGGTAGCTTGTGTGAGCGTGAGTGTGCGTGTGAGAGAATCTGTGCGACAATCATCCCCATAAACGACGACTGCTGCAAGGGGGTGGGGAAGCTCGCAGCAGAAAATTCATTTGATCATTGTGGCTACAATAATGATCCGATCCAATACTGCATTTTTCGTTTTTATACCCGTACTCGAAGAGTAATAGGGTATATTGTATTTGTGGTAAAAGTGGATGTGTGTAACATAGAGAAGGAGTAATTTCCGACCATATAAAGTATATATATTCTTGATCAGCATCAATAGCCGAGTCGATATAGCCCCTGTCTGTCCGTCCGTCTGTCCGTCCGTCCGTCCGTCCGTCCGTCCGTCCGTCTTGTTTGTCGCCCATTGCTCGAAGGCTATAAGAGCTAGAGCAACCAAACTTTTTATCCTGTCTGATGTGATATCTCACTCCTAGAAAAAGTTTAAAAAATTCCGCCACGCCCACTTCCGCCCCCACAAAGGGCGCACATCTGTGGCGTCCACAATTTTGAAGATAGCAGAAAACGAAAAATGCAGAATCATAGAGAAAGACCATATCTATCAGGGGCCCAAATCTGAATCGGATCGGATCATTAATATAGCCACAATAGACAAAAACATACGCAAAAACTTCGCTCCATCCCTTTCGCACTCACACACAAAATCGAGTAATTTTGGTTTTTCGTATAAATGAGCGCCTCGATCTCAGAGACTATAAGAGCTAGAACAACCAAATTTTTGCCTAGACTCCTGTGATATCGCTTCAGTGCAAGTTTATTTCAAAATTTTGCCACGCCCACTCCCGCCCCCCAAAATACGAAAATCCACAATTTTGAAGATAGAAAAGTATCGTAGAAAATGACCATATCTACCAGATTCCCGAATTTGGTTCAGATCGGATCATTATTGTAGCCACAATGATCAAATGAATTTTCAGCAGCGAGCTGCCCCGGCCGCCGCTACAACCAAAACAAAAATATACATTTATTTTGAGGGTTGTTGCTGCTGATTCTCTCTCACACTCACACTCGCACGCTCTGTCTTGTGCAGTGTACGTGTGTTGTTGTGAGAACTGATGTAGATGTAGATGACAGATGCATCAAATAAATGTAAAATGTAAAACTGATTTGAAAATTCCACATAATTCACATGTGTACTGACTGAGTACGGGTATAAAAAGTAGAGTCGCGTTTACAGCGACTCCGTACGTTCTTTCTCGTTTATACCCGTACTCGAAGAGTAATAGGGTATATTGTATTTGTGGTAAAAGTGGATGTGTGTAACATAGAGAAGGAGTAATTTCCGACCCTATAAAGTATATATATTCGTGATCAGCATCAATAGCCGAGTCGATATAGCCCCTGTCTGTCCGTCCGTCTGTCCGTCTTGTTCGTCGCCCATTGCTCGAAGGCTAAAAAGAGATAGAGCAACCAAATTTTTTTTCCATACTGATGTTATATCTCACTCCTAGAAAAATGTTTCAAAATTTCGCCGCGCCCACTTCCGCCACCACAAAGGGCGCACATCTGTGGCGTCCACAATTTTGAATATAACAAAAAACGAAAAATGCAGAACATAGATGAAGACCATATCTTTTAGGGGCCCAAATCTGAATCGGATCGGATCATTAATATAGCCACAATAGACAAAAAAATACGCAAAAACTTCGCTCCCTCCCTTTGGCACTCACACAAAATCGAGTCGATTTGGTTTTTGTATTTTGTGTAGCCTGGATCTCAGAGACTATAAGAGCTAGAGCAACCAAACTTTTGGCCAAGGCTCCTGTGATACCAAACCTGAACAAGTGTATTTCAAAATTTCGCCCGCCCCCTTCCGCCCCCTCAAAAGACGAAAATCCACAATTTTGAAGATAGAAAAACCAAAAATGCAGTATGGTAGAAAATGACCATATCTACCAGATGGTTAAGATCGGATTATTATTGTAGCCACAATGATCAAATGAATTTTCAGCAGCGAGTCGAAAAATGCAGGATCATAGAGAAAGAACATATCTATCAGATGTCCAAATCTGAATCGGATCGGATCATTAATATAGCCACAATAGAGAAAAACATACGAAAAAAACTTCGCTCCCTCTCGATCGCACTCACACAAAACGAATCGATTTGGATTTTTGTATTTTGTGTCGCCTGGATCTCAGAGACTATAAAAGCTAGAGCAACTAAACTTTTGCCAAGACTCCTGTGATACCAAACCTGAACAAGTGTATTTCCAAATTTCGCACCGCCCCCTTCCGCCCCACAAAAAGACGAAAATCCACAATTTTGAAGATTTTTGGTTCAGATCTGATCATTATTGTAGCCACAATGATCAAATTAATTTTTCAGCTGCGAGCTTCCCCTTCCCCTTCGGCGTAAGTCATTTATGGTGATGATTTCGCTACTGATTCTTTCGCACGTACACTAACGCTTAAACATGCTGCCTCGTGCAGTGTGCGTGTGTTGTTGTGAGAAGTGATTTAGATGAAGTAGATGTAGATGACTGATGTAGCAAACAAATGTAAGATGTAAAACTTATAAAAATTGGAAAATTCCACATAAATCACTTGTGTGCTGACTGAGTACGGGTATAAAAGTAGAGTCGCGGCAACAGCGACTTCGTACGTTCTTTTCTCGTTTTTCAACGTTTGTAAGGGCACCCAAAAAAAAAAAAAAAAAAAAGACCGCCTTGAACAAATGGTTCCTATGGAACTGCCGATAGGGACGCCTGCGTTCTGGCGGAAAACTCCTTGTGGAAATTTCCCCGCGAATCCATACTGACACTTGTGCCTGTAAACGCACTTTTACCTTTCTTTTTACCCCGCATTCGCATAGGCATCCTGACCACTGGATGGCGCCCTAAAAAGATTTAAACCTCGGTGCTACAAGTGTTACAAATAGTCTCTATTTTAACGGCGAAAATGGTAAACGCTCGCTAAAGAAACTTATCAAAAACGTATGGGATTTTTAATGTAACCTAATAAAACAAGTAAATTAATATTGTACAAAAAAAACCCCGTGGTATCCTGAACTGAACAAAAGTATGGACTTATGAGCGGTTCTGAATAGATAATTTGATTTTTCTTCCATTCCCTAGATCTGCACACAGTAACACCGGATCGGGGCTATACAATGAACGTACACTGCTCTTTTGGCCCTCAGAGACATGGTTCTTCTTCAATTGTCAGCCACCGCGGAGTGGCTGCATCCTTTGACCAAACTTTTCGGCCGTAGCTTTTAAATGGGGGCTAAAAGTTAGACGTTTGTCTTGTGTGTAGTCGAGATACCTTACCTGCTTCGGTTGGTCCAAGGTTACGCCTTCCAGCTGAATTGGTGGCGTGTGATCGATGAGTGCTTTCAAGGTGAAGCAGGGATTTGCGGTCTTTTGACCGAGATGGAACGTTGTGGGGGCGCAGTTACCGCGACACTTCTTTTATACCCGTACTTAGTTAGTCTATATGTGAACTTACGGTTTAAGTGAAATTTTAATATATTTTATTAGTTTTTACTCTTACTTTTTTTGCTACATCTGTTATCGTTTTAGTTTTATCTCGTTCTCCGTTAGAGGTCGGACACTGAGCGGGCAAGGCAGAGTGTGTGAGCGAGAGAGGGAATGAGTAGCAGCTGCAACGTTTAAGGGTTGTTAGCAATATAAAATTAAATTCTACATTTTGGTTATAATAATGATCCGATCATTTCTCCATTTCCTTCTCTGCGTTACACAAATCCATTTTAACCACAAATATATCTCTTAACTCGTCGAATACGGGTACAAAAAAGCCCTATATACTATTTGAACAGAAATTAAAAGTGTAAATAAGTACTTATACGAATTGGAAGACTTAATAGCTTTGAAATTGTAATTTATGACAAAAATGTGACTTTTTGGCCATAGTGCATTGCAGTAATTTCTCAAAGTTTAATTTAATTAATGAAATTTAGGACCAAATGAAAATATATGGGATAAATTGATGTTCATTTTAAACTCACACACATGTATAAAATCTCTTTATATATAAAAAGTGTATAAGTAGATATGTATATATTATATAATATAAGTATATAAAGTTATGCTCCCTTGCTAGAGCAGTATCTTTGTTGAAGCGTAAGAGTAAGTCAGTTTGGCCACATATGGTATATGGTCAGTGTTACTACTTAGACTATGACCACCCATTTCCTTTGCGCAAGCAATTGAAAATGATTTGAAACCGCAACAATAATGACAAGGGCAGAGTCAAAGCAGGGTTATTTGGTCGAAATTCTCTGAACAAGAAAAAGACATTATGCCGGACAGAGAGAATAACGTTAAGCAAATATCTTCTATGGCTAGATAAACCTCCTTCCCACGCTCTTTATCTTTGTTCTCCGGGAAATCTTATACGTTTGACTCTTTTGCGCAGATTTCAATTTTCCGATACGATTCCGTCTCCTTTGACAATTGTCTTGGTTAAGTGATTGGCCCCAAAGCCTTAAGTTTAACCCCCTTTTCCACTCACCACTCTTAATCTCATCTTTAGACGTTTCTTATATGACATTTGAAATGATTTTTATATGAATTCTGGCATCGATATATTTGCGGCCACTGTCCTCTGTATATCCTGTTTGCCATTTCAACCCGTGAGACATAGGACGCCCACACACCCACAAACATACGTACGCCAGTAAAACACCCTTTGAAATTTCTAATCTCTTAATGGATGACAATCTGAGTTTTAAATGGTTTTGCACAATCCCTCATGATCCCCAACACTTTGCACACACACTTTACATGCACACACACAGGAACCCTAATAAAAAAATAAAATAAAACTAATTTCATTTAGCGTCGCATCCTGCCATTGTTTTCCTAATGAAAGAACGCTGTTTGGGCAAGATTTTAAGGATTTGTTTCGCGATTCCTTTTTGTTCTGTCCTTGATTTTTTTGTTTGATTTCTGGCATTTCTGGCTTGCGAGTGGGAGAAAATGATTTGGAAAATTGACATAACATGTCAGGGTTAATCACACGCCCGACTGATTGAATGGTTGTATGAGTTGGCTGCGCTAACTGAGTGACTAACTGACAGAGAAATCGATAACAATGACGGCTATCATAAATCATGTGTCTATAAACAGTTAACAAATCTTATTCTGCTGCCGCCTTAGATATTCATGTTGAAGTCTCAGAAATGTTAATTGTGATTAATTAAGTTATGTATATAACTGAAATCTTAGAATATACACTAAATGTATAGCAAGCCAAGGCAGGAGAGTTTTTGATATTAAGGAAAACGACTAAGCTGGAATTGGGGTAAAAAAAAAAAGAAGACCAGCATTATTTATAACCGTCCTCGGAGAGCTAAGGGGTATATTGTATTTGTGGTATAGTGGATGTGCGTAACGCAGAGAAGGAAACGTTTCCGACCCCATGCAGTACATATATGTAATCTTGATCAGCATCAATAGCCGAGTCGATATAGCCATGTCTGTCTGTCCGTCTTGTTGAGCGCCTAGTTCTCAGAGACTAGAGTAACCAAGTTTTGTTTCCGGACTCATGTGATATCTGACTGCTACAAAGTACATTTCAAAATTTGGCCCCGCCCCTTCCAAGCTAGCTATATCACTTAAATTCCGCCTCCACAAAAGACGAAAGTGCACACAATTTTGAAAATTATAAACAACAGAAAATGTAGATCGGATTATTATTAAAGCCGGAATAAAGAAATTACATTTTTATTGCTACTTCACATCCCCTTCACCAGTTCTGACGCTACTGATTGTCTCTCTCTCGCTCAGACACTGCTCACGAGTTGGAACGGCGCGTTGTTGTGAGAAGTGATGCAGATGTAGATGGAAGATGAAGCAAGGATATGTAAGGTGTAAGAACTGATCAAATATTTTAAAATATATAGACTGACTGAGTACGGGTATAAAAGTAGTGTCGCGGTAACTGCGACTCATAACGTTCTTTCTCGTTATACCCGTACTCGAAGAGTTAAAGGGTATATTGTATTTGTGCTAAAAATGGATAACATAAAGAAGGAATCATTTCCGACCCCATAAAGTATATATATTATTGATCAGCATCAATAGCCGAGTCTATGTCTGCCTGTCTGTCCGTCCGTCTGTCTGTCCGTCTTGAGCAACCAATTTTTTTTCCAGACTGATGTGATATCTCATTTAGCCCCGCCCCCTTCAGCCTCCACAAAGGGCGCACACGAATGTGGAGTCCCAGTACCCAGAGCGTTCAGCTGGGCCATTTGGCTCTGGGTACTGGGCCGAAGCTCTAGGTCCTGAGACATTCGGCAAAGGTTGAACATGTTCGCTCATGTCGTCATGCGAAAAACAAGTCCAGAATGTCTGTTATGTCTCGAAACGGACATAAAAATGTATTGTCTTCAACTTCTTCGACATCAGATTTGAGTTTTTTCCTTGTGGTTCGTGGTTACGTCAATGTGTGTGTACTGTGTAATCACATACTGTGCGTGTGTTGGTTAGAGGATTTGCTGTTCGCATTTCTCGTTGATATTTTCATATTTCTTTTCGAATACTATGACACGTTTTAGGCTTTTCCCACTATATGAGTAAAACGGGTTTTTGTGCATCCTTTGTATGCTAATTTATTTTATATAGAATAAACAATTGGGTAAACGGATATGCACATGTAAATACTCTAATGGATATCAGTTTGAACACACATTCGAAGAGATGCCCATTAGAGTATTGAGTTTGCGACTTGCAAGTTTTTATACCCGTACGTGAAGAGTAAAAGGGTATATTGTATTTGTGGTAAATTTACGTCTGTCTGTCTGTCTATCCGTGCGTCTTGTTTGTCGCCCATTGCTCGGAGTCTATAACAGTTAAAGCAACCAAATATTTTTTTCAGACTGATGTTATATCTCACTCCTAGAAAAGTGTTTTCGCCCCGCCCACTTCCGCCCCCACAAAAGAGCGCACATCTGTGGCGTCCACAATTTCGAAAATAACAGAAAACTAACGAGAAAAGAACGTACGGAGTCGCTGTTGCCGCGACTCTACTTTTATACCCGTACTCAGTCAGCACACATGTGATTTTTGTGGAATTTTCAAATGTATTATCAGTTTTTACATTTGACATTTTTTTGCTACATCTGTCATCTACATCTTCATAATCTTCATCACTTCTCACAACAACACACGTAGGGGAATGGAAGGGAAGGGGAAATTGCTGCTGAAAATTCATTTTATCATTTTGGCTATAATAATGATCCGATCTGAACCAAATTCGGGAATCTGGTAGATATGATCATTCCCTACGATACTGCATTTTGCATTGTGAACTTTCATCTTTCGGGCGGGCGAAAGGGGGCGCGGCGAAATTTTGAAATACACTTGTCTTGATTTGGTATCACAGGAGTCTTGACAGAAAGTTTGGTTGCTTTAGCTCTTATAGTCTCTGAGATCCAGGCGTTCGTTTGTACGAAAAACCAAATCCACTCGTTTTTGTGTAATTGCGAAAGAGAGGGAACTATGTTTTTCGAAATGGTTTTCTCAATTGTGGCTAAAATAATATTCCGATCCGATTCAGATTCAGGCTCCTGATAGACATGGTATTTTTCTATGATTCTGCATAGTTTTCTGTTATCTTCAAAATTGTGGACGCCACAGATGTGCGCCCTTTGTGGGGGCGGAAGTGTGCGGGGCGAAATTTTGAAACTCTTTTCTAGGAATGAGATATCACATCAGCCTGGAAATGAAATTTGGTTTCTCTGGCTCTTAAAGCCTCCGAGCAATGGGCGACAAACAAGATGGACGGACGGACAGACATGGGTATTTCGACTCGGCTATTGATGCTGATCAAGAATATATATACTTTATGGGGTCGGAAACGCTTTCTTCTCTCTGTTACCCCACACATCCACTTTTACCACAAATACAATATACCCTTTTACACTTCGAGTACGGGTATAAAAATACAGAATCATAGAGAAAGAAAGAATCATATCTATCAGGCCCAAATATGAATCGGATTATTAGTATAGCCACAATTGAGAAAACCATTTCGAAAAACATCATTCCCTTTCTTTCGTACTCACACAAAAACGAGTCGATTTGGTTTTTCGTACAAATGAACGCCTGGATCTCAGAGCCTATAAGAGCTAGAGCAACCAAAATCTTCTGTCAAGACTCCTGTGATACCAAACCAAGACAATTGTATTTCAAAATTTCGCCCCGCCCCGTCCGCCACCACAAAAGATGAAAGTCCACAATTTTTAAGATAGAGAAAAACGAAAAATGAAGTTGCGTAGAGAATGAAAATATCTATCAGATTCCCGAATTTGGTTCAGATCGGATCATTATTGTAGCCATAATGATGAAAATGAATTTTCAGCAGCGAATTCCCCCTTCCCCTTTGCAGCGTAAGTAAGTTATGGGGATGATTGTCGCTACAGATTCTCTCTCTCGCTCACTCACTGCTCACAAATTCTGCATCGTGCAGTGAACGTGTGTTGATGTGAGAAGTGATGTAGATGATATAGATGTATATGACAGATGTAGAAAAAAAATGTAAAATGTAAAAACTGATAAAACATTTGAAAATTCAACATAAATTACATTTGTACTGACTGAGTACGAGTATAAAAGTAGAGTCACGTTCACAGCGGCTCCGTACGTTCTTTCTCGTTTTGTTCTCTGCGTTCGCTAAGAAAGCAAAAGAATGGTTGGTAGTAGTAATGAGATTTAAAAAACAGGCCGATAGATCTTAGAAAAGCAGCCCATGGTATTTGTTGGTATTCGCAGGTATTTTTATAGCCCGCGAAAAATCTATCTGTGTTCTATCTTCTGCTAGCAAACAAAAAGTAAACATGGAAAAATGGTTGGCAAGAAGCAAAAACCAAACAAGCCGTTAGGGGATTTCAGCTACGAAGGTCCTATTAAACTAATTAAGCAGGTCCAAAAAAAAAAAGGAGCTGTTGAGGAATTTTAGTATGCATAATTTTAATGCAAATGCTATAAAAGCTGCATGGCAGTTTGTGGCCACTGAGATGAATAGAAATGAATTTTTAAAATGTAATTATATGTTTAAGCTTAGTACTCTGATCGAAAGAAAAAGAGAGTGTCTCGAAGAGTGGAAGTGGCTGGGAAGCATTCTCAATGCAACGACGTGCTCGGGTTCTGTAGTTGAAAATACGCTCGTCCATAGCCAGGCTTCGGGAGCAGTATGGCTTCGTAGTCAGATGCAGGGGAAATGCATCATCTCCAACAATGTAATATGGAGTTCGCTCTCCATTTAGTACATTGTCGTCAGGAAAAAATACAAAATACAAAAATACGAATATATGACATTTGTACGCTAGCAAACAGTTTTTATACCCGTACTCGAAGAGTAAAAGGGTATATTGTATTTGTGGTAAAAGTGGATGTGTGTAACATAGAGAAGGAATAATTTCCGACCCTATAAAGTATATATATTCTTAATCAGCATCAATAGCCGAGTCGATATAGCCCTGTCTGTCCGTCCGTCTGTCCGTCTGTCCGTCCGTCCGTCCGTCCGTCCGTCCGTCCGTCCGTCCATCCGTCCGACCGTCTTGTTTGTCGCCCATTGCTCGAAGGCTATAAGAGCTAGAGCAACCAAACTTTTATCCATTCTGATGTGATATCTCACTCCTAGAAAAGTGTTTCAAAATTTCGCCCCGCCCACTTCCGCCCCACAAAGGGCGCACATCTGTGGCGGCCACAATTTTGAAAATAACAAAAACGAAAAAACGCAGAATCATAGAAACAGCCCATATCTATCAGGGGCCCAAATCTGAATCGGATCGGATCATTAATATAGCCACAATAGAGGCAAATGTACGAATAAACTTCGCTCCCTCCCTTTCGCAATCACACAAAATCGAGTCGATTTGGTTTTTGTATTTTGTGTCGCCTGGATCTCAGAGACTATAAGAGCTAGAGCAACCAAACTTTTGGCCAAGACTCCTGTGATACCAAACCTGAACAAGTGTATTTCAAAATTTCGCCCCGCCCCCTTCCGCCACCACAAAAGACGAAAATCCACAATATTGAAGATAGCAAAAAAATGCAGTATTGTAGGGAATGACCATATCTACCAGATTCCCGAATTTGGTCCAGATCGGATCATTATTATAGCCACAATGATGAAATGAATTTTCAGCAGCAATCCCCCACCTCCTCTTCCTGAGTAAGTCAATTATTGGGGTTGATTGTTGCTTCAGCTTCTCTCACACGCACACTCACGCTCAAACATGCTGCCTCGTGCAGTGTACGTGTGTGTTGTGATGTAGATGACAGATGTAGCAAAAATGTAATATGTAAAAATGATAAAACATTTTAAAATTCCACATAAATCACATGTGTACTGACTGAGTACGGGTATAAAAGTAGAGTCGCGCCTACAGCGACTCCGTACGTTCGAGATAGAGAAATGACCAGCCGGTGCAGCGCTGGAATGGGGTGGGATAGCAACTGAAAAATATTATTTTTTTTTTTCTGGCCATAATATTTATCTGATGTGGTCCAGCTTCCGCAACGATACTGTGCTTTTGACTTTCTCGTTTCGGGAGAAATTTTGCAATACACTTGTTCATGCCGAAAAGTATGCACCCAAGCATGCAGGCTGCAGCGTACTCTTTCGATGCTCTCCACCTATGCTCTCCAAGCTTTGGGAGTACACCACACCATTATGATAATGTTAGAATTAAGCTTAGCCTATAAGTTAGTTCTTCGACATACGTTGAATAAAGAGGAAGCGCATATTTTCTGGACGCCCTGAAATCTTTCGTCATTCATTTTTCTACGTTTTGGACACGAGTTCGATCCCCAGCAGCGACCGCTTCAGTGCCCACCACAAAGTAGGAAGGAAGGGGAAGGGAAGGGGAAATTGCTGCTGAAAATTCATTTTATCATTTTGGCTATAATAATGATCCGATCTGAACCAAATTCGGGAATCTGGTAGATATGATCATTCCCTACGATACTGCATTTTGCATTGTGAACTTTCATCTTTCGGGCGGGCGAAAGGGGGCGCGGCGAAATTTTGAAATACACTTGTCTTGATTTGGTATCACAGGAGTCTTGACAGAAAGTTTGGTTGCTTTAGCTCTTATAGTCTCTGAGATCCAGGCGTTCGTTTGTACGAAAAACCAAATCCACTCGTTTTGTTCTCTGCGTTCGCTAAGAAAGCAAAGAATGGTTGGTGGTAGTAATGAGATTTAAAACGAGAGAGAACGTACGGAGTCGCTTCGAACGCGACTCTACTTTTTATACCCGTACTCAGTGATTTATGTGGAATTTTAAAATGTTTTATCAGTTTTACATTTTACATTTTTGCTACATCTGTCATCGACATCTACATCTACAGCTACATCAGTTCTCACAACAACACACGTACACCGCACGAGGCAGCATGTTTGAGCGTGAGTGTGTGTGTGAGAGAATCTGCAGCCACAATCAACCCCAATAAATGACTTATGTTGCAGGAGGGGGGAATTGCTTCTGAAAATTCATTTGATCATTGTGGCTACAATAATGATCCGATCTGAACGAAATTCGGGAATCTGGTAGATATGGTCAATTTCTACAATACTGAATTTTTGGTTTTTTTTCTATCTTAAAAATTGTGGATTTTCGTCTTTTTTGTGGGGGCGGAAGGGGGCGGGGCGAAATTTTGAAATACACTTGTTCAGGTATGGTATCACAGGAGTCTTGGCCAAAAGTTTGGTTGCTCTAGCTCTTATAGTCTCTGAGATCCAGGCTACACAAAATACAAAAACCAAATCGACTCGATTTTTGTGTGAGTGCGAAAGGGATGGAGCGAAGTTTTTGCGTATGTTTTTTGTCTATTGTGGCTATATTAATGATCCGATCAGATTCAGATTTGGGCCCCTGATAGATATGGTCTTTCTCTATGATTCTGCATTTTCCGTTTTCTGCTATCTTCAAAATTGTGGACGCCACAGATGTGCGCTCTTTGTGGGGGCGGAAGTGGGCGGGGCGAAATTTTAAAAACACTTTTCTAGGAGTGAGATATCACATCAGACTGGATAAAAAGTTTGGTTGCTCTTAGCTCTAATAGCCTTCGAGCAATGGGCGACAAACAAGACGGACGGACGAACGGACGGACGGACGGACGGACGGACAGACGGACGGACAGACAGGGCTATATCGACTCGGCTATTGATGCTGATCAAGAATATATATACTTTATATGGTCGGAAATTACTCCTTCTCTATGTTACACACATCCACTTTTAGCACAAATACAATATACCCTTTTACTCTTCGAGTACGGGTATAAAAACAGGCCGATAGATCTTAGAAAAGCAGCCCATGGTATTTGTTGGTATTCGCAGGTATTTTTATAGCCCGCGAAAAATCTATCTGTGTTCTATCTTCTGCTAGCAAACAAAAAGTAAACATGGAAAAATGGTTGGCAAGAAGCAAAAACCAAACAAGCCGTTAGGGGATTTCAGTTCAACCGAACTGAACCGAATTAGGTTCAGATCGGATCATTATTATAGCCAAAATGATAAAATGAATTTTCAGCAGCGAATTCCCCTTCCCTTGCAGCGTAAGTAATTTATGGGGATGATTGTCGCTACAGATTCTCTCTCCGCTCACTCACTGCTCACAAATTCTGCATCGTGCAGTGAACGTGTGTTGATGTGAGAAGTGATGTAGATGATATAGATGTATATGACAGATGTAGAAAAAAATGTAAAATGTAAAAACTGATAAAACATTTGAAAATTCAACATAAATTACATTTGTACTGACTGAGTACGAGTATAAAAGTAGAGTCGCGTTCACAGCGGCTCCGTACGTTCTTTCTCGTTTTGTTCTCTGCGTTCGCTAAGAAAGCAAAGAATGGTTGGTGGTAGTAATGAGATTTAAAAAAACAGGCCGATAGATCTTAGAAAAGCAGCCCATGGTATTTTTGTTGGTATTCGCAGGTATTTTTATAGCCCGCGAAAAATCTATCTGGGTTCTATCTTCTGCTAGCAAACAAAAAGTAAACATGGAAAAAATGGTTGGCAAGAAGCAAAAACCAAACAAGCCGTTAGGGGATTTCAGCTACGAAGGTCATATTAAACTAATTAAGCAGGTCCAAAAAAAAAGGAGCTGTTGAGGAATTTTAGTATGCATAATTTTAATTTTAATAATTTTAATTTTAATTTATAAAAGCTGCATGGCATATTGTGGCCACTGAGATGAATAGAAATGAATTTTTAAAATGTAATTATATGTTTAAGCTTAGTACTCTGATCGAAAGTAAGAGAGTGTCTGGAAGAGTGGAAGTGGCTGGGAAGCATTCTCAATGCAACGACGTGCTCGGGTTCTGTAGTTGAAAATACGCTCGTCCATAGCCAGGCTTCGGGAGCAGTATGGCTTCGTAGTCAGATGCAGGGGAAATGCATCATCTCCAACAATGTAATATGGAGTTCGCTCTCCATTTAGTACATTGTCGTCAGGAAACTGCAGAGTTGTCAGAAGACAACAACGCTTTTCCAAGAAGGCATTCATGTCTCCCTAATTTCCATTGGTGCCAACATCTGAGCAGTGTAACCGTACGGACTGCAGTGCACACCTCTGGTCATACCACTGACCGCTACAAAAATACGAGTATATGACATTTGTACGCTAGCAAACAGTTTTTCGATCTGCGTTCTATGCTTTAATGCATACAATTTAAAAATCAAACTAGTTTTTAATGGATAAGATGCGTTGTTGCATCTTTGTAGTCACTTGTAATATCGCTGATAAAAACAGAACGAAAGGAACGTTGTGGAATTTTAAATATTTTATTAGCTTACATTTTGTTGCTACATCTATCATCTACATTTGCACTGTATATTCTACATCTCACAATGCACAGGGAGTGATCGAGATAGAGAAATGACCAGCCGGTGCAGCGCTGGAATGGGGTGGGATAGCAACTGAAAAATATTATTTTTTTTCTGGCCATAATATTTATCTGATGTGGTCCAGCTTCCGCAACGGTACAACGATACTGTGCTTTTGACTTTCTCGTTTCGGGAGAAATTTTGCAATACACTTGTTCATGCCGAAAAGTATGCACCAAGCATGCAGGCTGCAGCGTACTCTTTCAATGTCTCTACCTATGCTCTCCAAGCTTTGGGAGTACACCACACCATTATGATAATGTTAGAATTAAGCTTAGCTTATAAGTTAGTTCTTCGACATACGTTGAATAAAAAAGGAAGCGCATATTTTCTGGACGCCCTGAAATCTTTCGTCATTCATTTTTCTACGTTTTGGACACGAGTTCGATCCCCAGCAGCGACCGCTTCAGTGCCCACCACAAAGTAGGAAGGAAGGGAAGGGAAGGGGGAAATTGCTGCTGAAAATTCATTTTATCATTTTGGCTATAATAATGATCCGATCTGAACCAAATTCGGGAATCTGGTAGATATGATCATTCCCTACGATACTGCATTTTGCATTGTGAACTTTCATCTTTCGGGCGGGCGAAAGGGGGCGCGGCGAAATTTTGAAATACACTTGTCTTGATTTGGTATCACAGGAGTCTTGACAGAAAGTTTGGTTGCTTTAGCTCTTATAGTCTCTGAGATCCAGGCGTTCGTTTGTACGAAAACCAAATCCACTCGTTTTTGTGTAATTGCGAAAAAGAGGGAACTATGTTTTTCGAAATGGTTTTCTCAATTGTGGCTAAAATAATAATCCGATCCGATTCAGATTCAGGCTCCTGATAGATATGGTATTTTTCTATGATTCTGCATAGTTTTCTGTTATCTTCAAAATTGTGGACGCCACAGATGTGCGCCCTTTGTGGGGGCGGAAGTGGGCGGGGCGAAATTTTGAAACACTTTTCTAGGAGTGAGATATCACATCAGCCTGGAAATGAAATTTGGTTTCTCTGGCTCTTATAGCCTCCGAGCAATGGGCGACAAACAAGACGGACGGACGGACAGACATGGGTATTTTGACTCGGCTATTGATGCTGATCAAGAAATATATATACTTTATGGGGTCGGAAACGCTTTTCATACTCTCTGTTACCCACACATCCACTTTTACCATTAAATACAATATACCCTTTACTCTTCGAGTACGGGTATAAAAATGCAGAATCATAGAGAAAGACCATATCTATCAGAGGCCCAAATCTGAATCGGATTATTAGTATAGCCACAATTGAGAAAACCATTTCGAAAAACATCATTCCCTTTCTTTCGTACTCACACAAAAACGAGTCGATTTGGTTTTTTCGTACAAATGAACGCCTGGATCTCAGAGCCTATAAGAGCTAGAGCAACCAAAAAATCTTCTGTCATTCCCGAATTTGGTTCAGATCGGATCATTATTGTAGCCATAATGATGAAAAATGAATTTTCAGCAGCGAATTCCCCCCTTCCCCTTACAGCGTAAGTAATTTATGGGGATGATTGTCGCTACAGATTCTCTCTTCGCTCACTCACCTGCTCACAAATTCTTCGAGGAACTGTGATGTGAGAAGTGATGTAGATGATATAGATGTATATGACAGATGTAGAAAAAAAATGTAAAATGTAAAAACTGATAAAACATTTGAAAATTCAACATAAATTACATTTGTACTGACTGAGTACGAGTGGAAAAAGTAGAGTCGCGTTCACAGCGGCTCCGCGAACGTTTTTTTCTCGTTTTGTTCTCTGCGTTCGCTAAGAAAGCAAAGAATGGTTGGTGGTAGTAATGAGATTTAAAAAACAGGCCGATAGATCTTAGAAAAGCAGCCCATGGTATTTGTTGGTATTCGCAGGTATTTTTATAGCCCGCGAAAATCTATCTGTGTTCTATCTTCTGCTAGCAAGCAAACAGAAAGTAAACATGGAAAAATGGTTGGCAAGAAGCAAAAAAACAAAACAAGCCGTTAGGGGATTTCAGCTACGAAGGTCCTATTAAACTAATTAAGCAGGTCCAAAAAAAAAAAAAAAAGGAGCTGTTGAGGAATTTTAGTATGCATAATTTTAATTTTAATAATTTTAATTTTAATTTAGAAAAGCTGCATGGCAGATTGTGGGCCACTGAGATGAATAGAAATGAATTTTAAAATGTAATTATATGTTTAAGCTTTAGTACTCTGATCGAAAGTAAGAGAGTGTCTGGAAGAGTGGAAGTGACTGGGAAGCATTCTCAATGCAACGACGTGCTCGGGTTCTGTAGTTGAAAATACGATCGTCCATAGCCAGGCTTCGGGAGCAGTATGGCTTCGTAGTCAGATGCAGGGGAATGCATCATCTCCAACAATGTAATATGGAGTTCGCTCTCCATTTAGTACATTGTCGTCAGGAAACTGCAGAGTTGTCAGAAGACACAACGCTTTTTTCCAAGAAGGCATTCATGTCTCCCTAATTTCCATTGGTGCCAAACATCTGAGCAGTGTAACCGTACGGACTGCAGTGCACACCTCTGGTCATACCACTGACCGCTACAAAAATACGAGTATATGACATTTGTACGCTAGCAAACAGTTTTTCGATCTGCGTTCTATGCTTTAATGCATACAATTTAAAATCAAACTAGTTTTTAATGGATAAGATGCGTTGTTGCATCTTGTAGTCACTTGTAATATCGCTGATAAAAACAGAAACGAAAGGGAACGTTGTGGAATTTTAAATATTTTATTAGCTTACATTTTGTTGCTACATCTATCATCTACATTTTGCACTGTATATTCTACATCTCACAATGCACAGGGAGTGATCGAGATAGAGAAATGACCAGCCGGTGCAGCGCTGGAATGGGGTGGGATAGCAACTGAAAATATTGTTTTTTTTTTTTTCTGGCCATAATATTTATCTGATGTGGTCCAGCTTCCGCAACGGTACAACGATACTGTGCTTTTGACTTTCTCGTTTCGGGAGAAATTTTGCAATACACTTGTTCATGCCGAAAAGTATGCACCCAAGCATGCAGGCTGCAGCGTACTCTTTCAATGCTTTCTACCTATGCTCTCCAAGCTTTGGGAGTACACCACACCATTATGATAATGTTAGAATTAAGCTTAGCTTATAAGTTAGTTCTTCGACATACGTTGAATAAAAGGAAGCGCATATTTTCTGGACGCCCTGAGTTCGATCCCCAGCAGCGACCGCTTCAGTGCCCACCACAAAGTAGGAAGGAAAATACTTTTTTGGCCAGTCTCCCACTACAACATTTGGTCCTTCGAGCCGGATCTTAAAATTGGATTTTTAAGGAAAATCACGGATAAAATATCCCTCCAATCCGCTCGCCCCAGCTTGATTCGAAACTGCCAGCTAAGTATATAATTCCAATATATTCCAATATGTGTGTGTCTGTGTGTAGTGTGTGAGTGATTCAAAAAAAAAATTCAAGTCACATTCCGTTTGTGTAATTCGTCTCTCTCCGATCACTGAACATAATGTTTTGCATGCGCGTTTACATTAAAAATTTCAATAAATAAAATATACAATTTAACTGCATTCCATATCCATTAAATCTAGCGTTTGCAGTGAAATCCTTAACCTGTATATAAAGAAATAAAAAAACTTTTCAGCAACATATTCATATTCCTTATGTCCAACTCCGAAAATATGTACCTACATACGTACATACAAGCATAGCGGAGAGCGGCTGCTTATTCCGTTTTGTGCATACAAAGTGATACCCCGCAACCTGCGGGTCAAACTATTTACTGCGGACTTCATTCCAGCATTCCGTCCGTAACAAATAAATACAAAGATAAAACTTATCCTGTATACACACACATATACATAATACAAATTTTTTTTTTTTGTTGGTGTTTTTATTTGAAGTGTGCTGTATCTATTCCTGAATATTCAACAATATTTTTTGAAAATGAGAGAACTCTTTTTAATAGCCAACTTAAGATCCTTTTCGGTTTTTCCCCGGAATCCGAGCTGCTTTGAAAGAGCTCCAAGGTGCTATCAGGGGTGCCTAACGGCCCCTGAACACCTGATGTTCCTATTGACAACCATTTTGCTGATGGAGTTCTGGTATTCCTTGTTTCCTCGAAACTGCCTCAAGTGACCTTGTCGCTTTGGGAGCAAACTCTTCCCAGCAAAACCAAGATTCCGTCATGGCCAGCCATGAATAAATTGCTGAGTGAACGATATTTGTCACTCGTCGCGATGGAGAACGCGAACACTTCCAGGCAAGTGCTTTCCAGGCACGAGAAAAGGGAGAAAATCTCCAAAACGTCAACTCCTTTGAAGCAAAAAGTCAGCGTGAAAACGCGCACATGCAACCTTTGCTCGAAAGAAAACCATCCTGTGCGTCACTGTCCACGTTTTCTCCAAATGTCGGCTCATGATAGAGCCAACTACATAAAGCAACAAAAGTTGTGTATGAACTACTTCGCTAGAGGGCACCAAATCAAAGATTGCACGAGCCAACATAATTGTTTCACGTGCAAACGGCGCCACCACACGCTTCTGCACCGTGGTAGCCACCCTTCAGAGCTCTCGGCAACAGTTCCCTCCAATCCAAACCCAACCCAAGAGATACAGTCCGCTTCATCCTCCAATGTGCAAAGTTACTATACAACAAACACACAGGGTGTTTTGTTAGGCACGGCTATTATAAACATATGCCACTTGGGCAACAGTTTTAAAGCACTTGAATTGATAGATTCTGGATCGGAAGCAACGTTCATCTCCGAACGCCTGTTCAGAATCATCAAGCTTCCTTTCCAACCAGTTCAGGTTCAAGTAACAGGCTTGAGGCAAGCAATTTCAGCCAGGCCTCAAAAGATATGCCACTTCCAAATAGGCTCACCATCAAAACCGAGGATCCACATAGAAACCTCGGCCTACGTACTCCCAAATGTGGCAGGCACCTTACCCTCATATCCATTCCCCAAGATTTTGTAAAAGGACCTGCCAAACATTCCCCTGGTAGACCCTTCTTTCTATCAGAGCTCGCAGATAGATGTGCTTTTAGGTGCAGATATCCTCCCATCCATTTTGTTAGGCGGCTCCCAACCAATCATTTGCGGCTTGCTACTCGGTCAAGAGACTATATTTGGATGGATCCTCACAGGACCAGTAGCGGAGTTAACGCTCCCCACAATTTCTTCCTTTGCTACAAGGGTAAAGGTCAAAACAGAGCAGCGGTTAGAAAAACTTCTAACTCAGTTTTGGGAGGTGGAGGATCTTCCAGCCAGGAGGGCAGAAGAGTCCTCAGATTCCGTCTGCGAAGACAATTTCATTCGAACTACCCGTAGAAATTCCAGTGGAAGATATATGGTGTCATTACCCTTTCGGAATCCTGATGGTGTCGACTTAGGCCATTCAAGATCAATCGCGCTGGCTCAGTTCCTCAAAAATGAAGACCGCTTAAAACGGAACCCAACTTTTAAAAGAGCAGCACGACCGCGTCCTCCAAGAGGATAAGACTTAGGTTACATGCGACGAGTACCTCAAGCAATGACTCTGACAACTTGTATCTGCCTACAAAATTACGGGGTAGTATTTAATGCCTCAAGTCCATCCGGTTCTCCAGTCAGACCTGACCATTCAGATACTGAAATGGCGATTCTTCCAATTTGTTTTTCAATGCTGACATCACAAAGATGTATAGGCAAATAAACCTCGATCCGACGCAGACAAGGTTCCAAAGAATCCTTTTTTCGGCATAAAGATGGTGAGCTCTGTGACTATGAACTTACAACCGTCACGTTCGGTGTGAATTGCGCACCATACTTAGCCATTCGCGTGCTCAAGAAACTTGCTGAAGATGTCCGAGATCTACCCACTGGCAAGCAGCATCATATCCGAATCCATGTATGTTGACGATGTGTTTGCTGGCGCGCACAAAAAACAGAAGGCCATCGCAGCAATCAAGAGCTTCGCTCCGCTCTAGATAGTGCAGGTTTTAAGTTGAGGAAGTGGACGTCTAACACAACCCACCAGAGGTTCCGGTCGTCCAAGCAGGGAACAGCAGGAGACGGCAAGCGCAGCACCAACTTTGGCGTCTGCGATCGAGGAAGAGGCAGCCCCATCGACTCGAGGACAGCCGAACGCGGTGAAAGCTGAACACGTGGCTCTGATGAAATTACGAGCAGAGATAGAAGCAAAAGACATGCTGCGCAAAATTTACGAAGAGATAGACAGGATCGATCACGTCGGCCAATCCAATGAGAGAAGATAATTGAGGGGATTCCAGTTCCGGGCTTACGGGATCAGGCTCGCATTCAGCTTCTTCTCCGATCCGAAGCAAATTTTGCATGCGTTTTGGAGATTCGCCTTCGGAGCGTATGCAGCATGACACGTCTTCGCAGGGCCTGGTAAATACTTCGGCCAACAAGGACCTACGTTGCGCCAACTGCAACTCCACGAGGCCATTTTCGTCAAGGACTGCCTCAAACCAAAAAGGGGAGTTGGATCATGCTACGCATGTGTGGCATTTGGAAATTTGGTCGGACAATGCCGGAGAGAAAGAGCGTTACCTATAAATATTATGTAAGATACTGTAAGATTTTCTTTTTAAACAATATCGTAACACCATTAATTGCAGCGTGCCTCATAGACTCTGGGAGTCCAATATCGTTCATCAAAAAAAGTCTAATCGCCACAGAAAGCATTTTGGAACCAGTTTTTTGAATTCTACTTTGGGCTAAAACAAAAGCCAGTTGAAAAAACATTCGGAAAAAATGTTATGTGAATGTTTTGAAAGGAAGAATAAAATCTTATTTTTTATTTGAACGTGGTGTCAAACGAGTCTATGAGTCATGGCGTGGTTCTGGTAGAGATTTCATGAATGCATGCGAGTTAAATTTGGACCTAAGTGCTTTAAAGATGGTTACGTTAGACGCTTTGAATACGGAAGTTAATGTTAATGATCATTTTAGTGAATGAAAATTCAGCAATGCAAATTGAAAATGATAAAATGCAAATTAATATAGTTGGAAATAACACTAAATATAAGTAGTGAAAAGATCAGTGAAAACGTTCATGAAATAGTTAGAGATGAGGTGATAAAGATAGAGAATGTAAATGAAATTTTAAGGGATACCGTTAGTAGAAAGTTAATGAAATTGTTAGTGATTTAGTTAGTGATGATCTGGTACTCATTGAGCTTTGAGGTGGCTCAGAGGGGGCCTAGCTGAGGCCACCGGACGGGCAAGCAGGTTGCGGATAGCGAACGGCCTACTGGGTAGGTTAGCTGTGAATAAGCGGGCATCCCAAAGAAATTTTCAGTTGAGTCTGAGGGAGAGTTGTTGAAAATAAGCAGTCCCGACAGCCAGCGGGTGTTCGCGACGCAGCAACACTGACGATGCGCTTGTGGTGCCGCCTATTTTGGCAGCTCACACACTTCCCTTCCCTACACACTACATACCCACATCCCCAACCCCCACACTCACCCTCACACCGGGCCGGACTAATGTGTCAAAACGGACCGTGCCGAGAGTCACCCTGGCTGGGGCCCGGTATAAAAAACTAGCCCAGTCGATAACGGTGTGCTCAGGATTTGGCTGCCCCTGTTCTAAGTATGCCTTATCCGGGCAACGCGAATCTCTGCCCGGACGGACCTTTCCCCTTCTTTGCATCTCGTGGGATCAGAATGGAAGCTAAAAACAAAAAAAAAAGAGAGAACGTACGGAGTCGCTTTGAACGCGACTCTACTTTTATACCCAACCAGGGATTTATGTGGAATTTTAAAATGTTTTATCAGTTTTACATTTTACATTTTTGCTACATCTGTCATCGACATCTATATCTACATCTACATCAGTTCTCACAACAACACACATACACTGCAATGAGGCAGCATGTTTGAGCGTGAGTGTGTGTGTGAGAGAATCTGCAGAACACAATCAACCCCAATAAATGACTTATGTTGCAGGAAGGGGGGGAATTGTTTCTGAAAAATTCATTTGATCATTGTGGCTATACAATAATGATCCGATCTGAACCAAATTCGGAATCTGGTAGATATGATCATTTCCTATGATACTGCATTTTTGTTTTTTCTATCTTAAAATTGTGGATTTTCGTCTTTTGTGGGGGCGGAAGGGGGCGGGGCGAAATTTTGAAATACACTTGTTCAGGTTTGGTATCACAGGGGTCTTGGCCAAAAGTTTGGTTGCTCTAGCTCTTATAGTCTCTGAGATCCAGGCTACACAAAATACAAAAACCAAATCGACTCGATTTTGTGTGAGTGCGAAAGGGCTGGAGCGAAGTTTTTCGTATGTTTTTGTCTATTGTGGCTATATTAATGATCCGATCCGATTCAGATTTGGGCCCCTGATAGATATGGGGCTTTCTCTATGATTCTGCATTTTTAGTTTTCTGCTATCTTCAAAATTGTGGACGCCACAGATGTGCGCCCTTTGTGGGGGCGGAAGTGGGCGGGGCGAAATTTTAAAACTTTTTCTAGGAGTGAGATATCACATCAGTCTGGAAAAAAATTTGGTTGCTCTAAGCTCTTTTAGCCTTCGAGCAATGGGCGACGAACAAGACGGACAGACGGACAGACGGACGGACGGACAGACGGACAGACGGACGGACAGACAGGGCTATATCGACTCGGCTATTGATGCTGATCAAGAATATATATACTTTATATGGTCGGAAACGGTCCTTCTCTATGCCCCACACATCCCACTTTTACCACAAATACAATATACCCTTTTACTCTTCGAGTACGGGTATAAAAAACGGAGAGCTGAACTTAGCGCTCCCAGTCACCAACCGGGAGAAATCCCTCACAGGAAAGGCAGCGGCCCAAAGGCCTGGCCCAACCCGCCACACAGCTAAAAAATCCTGCTCAGCGACGAGCGCTGGGGCGAACCCAAGGGGTCCCATCCCAGTTTGGGTGGGTGGCGAATTGGCCCCCAAAACCAACACCTTGGCAGAACAGCAATGCATTCCTGCGGCTGCTCTGCCTGCTGGTAAGGTGGCAGGGGTCGAGTCCCCATCGACCAGTGCTCAAGCACAAAAATATACTTATGCCGAAAGACGGAGTGCTTTGGCAACATCCCTCCGTAGGCAGAGCGCCACGATGACGTCCAGTCCATCGGACCAGTGGAAAAGGTTGAGTGGGCTTCAGGGTGCTCGCATCAACTTCGGCAAAGAAGCGCCGAAGAAGGAGGCCCCTCAACCTAAGAGGCAGCGCTCGCAGGAGACACCGGGATGGAGGAATACGCTCCAGGGTGCTGCCGAATATCTCATTGGCGCATTTGGAAAAAAGGTAAGGCTTTAAAGTCTAAAACAAGTGAAAATTCAACATAAATTACATTTGTACTGACTGAGTACGAGTACAAAAAAGTAGAGTCGCGTTCACAGCGGCTCCGTACGTTCTTTCTCGTTTTGTTCTCTGCGTTCGCTAAGAAAGCAAAGAATGGTTGGTGGTAGTAATGACATTTAAAAACAGGCCGATAGATCTTAGAAAAGCAGCCCATGGTATTTGTTGGTATTCGCAGGTATTTTTATAGCCCGCGAAAAATCTATCTGTGTTCTATCTTCTGCTAGCAAACAGACAGTAAACATGGAAAAATGGTTGGCAAGAAGCAAAAACAAAACAAGCCGTTAGGGATTTCAGCTACGAAGGTCCTATTAAACTAATTAAGCAGGTCCAAAAAAAAAAAGGAGCTGTTGAGGAATTTTTAGTATGCATAATTTTAATTTTAATAATTTTAATTTTAATTTAGAAAAGCTGCATGGCAGATTGTGGCCACTGAGATGAATAGAAATGAATTTTAAAATGTAATTATATGTTTAAACTTAGTACTCTGATCGAAAGTAAGAGAGTGTCTGGAAGAGTGGAAGTGACTGGGAAGCATTCTCAATGCAACGACGTGCTCGGGTTCTGTAGTTGAAAATACGATCGTCCATAGCCAGGCTTCGGGAGCAGTATGAGAAATTTCGTAGTCAGATGCAGGGAAATGCATCATCTCCAACAATGTAAATACAAGTTCGCTCTCCATTTAGTACATTGTCGTCATGAAAACTCTGGTAGTTGTCAGAAGACACAACGCTTTTCAAAGAAGGCATTCATGTCTCCCTAATTTCCATTGGTGCCAACATCTGAGCAGTGTAACCGTACGGACTGCAGTGCACCCTCTGGTCATACCACTGACCGCTACAAAAATACGAGTATATGACATTTGTACGGCTAGCAAACAGTTTTTCGATCTGCGTTCTATGCTTTAATGCATACAATTTAAAAATCAAACTAGTTTTTAATGGATAAGATGCGTTATTTGCATCTTGTAGTCAGTTTTGTAATATCGCTGAGGGAAAAAACAGAACGAAAGGGAACGTTGTGGAATTTTAAATATTTTATTAGCTTACATTTTGTTGCCACATCTATCATCTACATTTTGCACTGTATATTCTACATCTCACAATGCACATTTTAGTGATCGAGATAAGAAATGACCAGCCGGTGCAGCGCTGGAATGGGGTGGGATAGCAACTGAAAAATATCATATTTTTTTTTCTGGCCATAATATTTATCTAATGTGGTCCAGCTTCCGCAACGACCACAACGATACTGACTTTTGACTTTCTCGTTTTCGGGAGAAATTTTGCAATACACTTGTTCATGCCGAAAAGTATGCACCCAAGCATGCAGGCTGCAGCGTACGATCTTTCAATGCTCTCCACCTATGCTCTCCACATCTTTGGGGAGTAAACCACACCATTATGATAATGTTAGAATTGCTTAGCTTAAGGCAGTTAGTTCTTCGACATACGTTGAATAAAAGGAAACGCATATTTTCTGGACGCTTGAGTTCGATCCCCAGCAGCGACCGCTTCAGTGCCAATAACCACAAAAAGGAAGGAAAATACTTTTTTGGCCAGTCTCCCACTAGCACAACATTTGGTCCTTCGAGGCGGATCTTAAAATTGGATTTTTAAGGAAAATCACGGAAAAAAATATCCCTCCAATCCGCTCGTAGAGCTTGATTCGAAACTGCCAGCTAAGTAACGAATTCCAATATATTCCAATATGTGTGTCTGTGTGTGTGTCGGGAGTGATTCAAGTGAAAAAAAAATTCAAGTCACATTCCGTTTGTGTAATTCGTCTCTCTCCGATCACTGAACATAATGTTTTGCATGCGTTTACATTAAAAAATTTCAATAAATAAAATATACAATTTAACTGCATTCCATATCCATTAAATTAGCGTTTCCCAGTGAAATCCTTAACCTGTATATAAAAAAAAAAAAAATTTTTCAGCAACATATTCATATTCCTTATGTCCAACTCCGAAAATATGTACCTACATACGTACATACAAGCATAGCGGAGAGCGGCTGCTTATTCCGTTTTGTGCATACAAAAGTGATACCCGCAAAAAAAGGGTCAAACTATTTACTGCGGACTTCATTCCAGCATTCCGTCCGTAACAAATAAATACAAAGATAAAACTTATCCTGTATACACACATATACATAATACAAATTTTTTTTTTTGTTGGTGTTTTATTTGAAGTGTGCTGTATCTATTCCTGAATATTCAACAATATTTTTGAAAATGAGAGAACTCTTTTTAATAGCCAACTTAAGATCCTTTTCGGTTTTTCAAATTTCAGTTTGCTGCTTTAAATGAGTATCCAAGGTGTTATCGAGGGTGCCTAACGGCCCATGAACACTCCGATGTTCCTATTGACAACCATTTTGCTGATGGAGTTCTGGTATTCCTTGTTTCCTCAAAAACTGCAAAAAGTGACCTTTACGCTTTGGGGAGCAAACTCTTCCCAGCAAAACAAGATTCCGTCATGGCCAGCCATGAATTTTATGCTAGTGAACGATATTTGTCAATCGTCAAATGGAGAACGCGAACACTTCCAGGCGAATGTCTGCACCAGCGAAAACGTACAAAAGGGAAAAAATCTCAAAAACGTCAACCTCCTTTGAAGCAAAAGTCAGCGTGAAATGGCGCACATGCAAGATTTTGCTCGAAAGAATCCATCCTGTGCGTCACTGTCCAGTTTTCTCCAAATGTCGGCTCATTGATAGAGCCAACTAACCAAAAGCAACAAAAGTTGTGTATGAACTACTTCGCTAGAGGGCAATAAAATCTTTGTCGCGCCACGAGACCAACATAATTGTTTTCACGTGCAAACTTCAACCACGACACGCTTCTGCACCGTGGTAGCCACCCTATAAACTCTCGGAAGAAGTTCACCAATCAAGCCCAAGGTAAAAGAAACAGTCCGCTTCATCCTAAATGTGCAAAGTTACTATCAACAAACACACATATTTTGTTAGGCACGGAGTATTATAAACATATGCCATTGGTTTGCAGTTTTAAAGCACTTGAATTGAGCGATTCTGGATCGGAACAACGTTCATCTCCGAACGCCTGGGTCCAATCATCAAGCTTCCTTTCCAACCAGTTCAGGTTCAAGTGGGGTTTTTCACAGCCAAGCAATTCCAGCATCAAGCCTCAAAAGATATGCCACTTCAAATAGGCTCACCATCAAAACCGAGGATCCCATAAAACCTTTTTACGTAAACACTCCCAAACCTGAAAGGCGGTTTACCCTCATATCCAATTCCCAAGATTTTGTAAGGACCTGCCAAACATTCCCCTAACCTCTAATTCTTTCTATCAGTTTTCGCAGATAGATTATTTTTTACGTGCAGATATCCTCCCATCCATTTTGTTAGGCGGCTCCCCAACCAATCATTTGCGGCTTGCTTTCGGTCAAAACTATATTTGGATGGATCCTCACAGGACCAGTAAAAAAGTTAACGCTCCTAACAATTTCTTCCTTTGCTACAAGGGTAAAGGTCAAAAACAGAGCAGCGGTTAGAAAAAATTTCTAACTCAGTTTTGGGAGGTGGAGGATCTTCCAGCCAGGAGGGCAGAAGAGTCCTGTCAGATTCCGTCTGCGGGTGACAATTTCATTCGAACTACCCGTAGAAATTCCAGTGGAAGATATATGTCGTGTCATTACCCTTACGGAATCTGATGGTGTCGACTAAAGGCCATTCAAGATCAATCGCGCTGGCTCAGTTCCTCAAAAATGAAGACCCAAAAAAAGGGAACCCAACTTTAAAAGAGCAGCACGTAACCACGTCCTCCAAGAATATGTAGACTTAGGTTACATGCGACGAGGTAGATCAAGCAATGACTCTGACAACTTGTGATCTGCCTGGAAAATTACGGGTAGTATTTAATGCCTCTTTTCGTCCATCCGGTTCTCCAGTCAGACCTGACCATTCAGATACTGAAAGAGCGATAAACGAAATTTGTTTTCAATGCTGACATCACAAATATTTAGGCAAATAAACCTCGATCCGAAATCGACAAGGTTCCAAAGATGAGTTTTCGGCATAAAGATGGTGAGCTCTGTGACTATGAACGACACAACCGTCACGTTCATGAATTGCGCACAAATACTCGGCCATTCGCGTGCTCCAGAAATTTGCTGAAGATGTCCAGAGATTTCTACCCACTGGCAAGCAGCATCATATCCGAATCCATGTATGTTGAAATTGACGATGTTGCTGGCGCGCACACAAAACAGAAGGCCATCGCAGCAATCAAAAAGCTTCGCTCCGCTTTAGATAGTGCAGGTTTTCAGTTGAAACGTTAGGACGTTCTAACAAAAACGATCAGTCAGGTTCCGGTCGTCCAAGTGGAACAGCAGGGACGCGGCAAGCGATGGCCCAACTTTGGCGTCTGCGATCGAGGAAAGATGCAGCCCCATCGACTCGAGGACAGCCGAACGCGGTAAAAGAGAACTGAACACGTGGCTCTGATGAACATTTGTAAAAGACCTATAGAAGCGAGGCAAAGACATGCTGCGCAAAATTTACGAAGAGATAGACAGGATCGATCACGTCGGCCAATCAATGAGAGAAGATAATTGAGGGATTCCAGTTCCGGTTTTACGGATCAGGCTCGCATTCAGTGCTTCTCCGATCAAAAGCAAATTTTTGCATGCGTTTTCGGAGATTCGCCTTCAACCACTGAGCGTATGCAGCATGACACGTCTTCGCAGGGCCTAAAAATACTTCTGGCCAAAAAGGACCTACGTTGCGCCAACTGCAACTCATTGAGGCCATTTCGTCAAGTTAATTTCAAATAAAAAAAAGGGAGCCTGGATCATGCTACGCATGTGGCATTTGGACACTTGGTCGGACAATGCCCGAAGAAAGAGCGTTACCAATATAATTATGTAAGATACTGTAAGATTTTCTTTTTTAAAGTGCGTCGTAACACCATTAATTGCAGATTTGCCTCATAGACTCTGGGATCCTCAATATCGTTCATTAAAAAAGTCTAATCGCCACAGAAAGCATTTTGAACCAGTTTTTGAATTCTATTTTGGGCTAAAAAAAAGCCAGTTGAAAACATGTTCAAAAAATGTTATGTTATGTTTTGAAAGGAAGAATAAAAATTATTTTTATTTGAACGTGGTGTCAAACGAGTCAATTTGGTACATGGCGTGGTTCTTCCAAAATTTCATGAATGACATGCGAGTTAAATTTGGACCTCAAGTGCTTTTAAAGATGGTTACGTTAGACGCTTTGAATACGGAAATTTAATGTTAATGATCATTTTTGAAAATTCAGCAATGCAAATTGAAAAATGATAAAATGCAAATTAATATAGTTGGAAATAACACTAATATAATAAGTCAAAAAAAGATCAGTGAAAACGTTCATGAAATAACGCGAGATGAGGTGAAAAAGATAGAGAATGTAAATGAAATTTTAAGGGATACCGTTGTAAGAAGGCTTTTAATGAAATTGACCATGATTTAGTTAGTGATGATCTTTACACTCATTGTTTTTTTGACTGTGGCTCAGAGGGGGCCTAGCTGCAGGCCACCGGACGGGTAGCAGGTTGCGGATAGCGAACGGCCTACTGGGTAGGTTAGCTGTGAATAAGCGGGCATCCCAAAGAAATTCAACTCAGTTGAGTCTGAGGGAGAGTACCGAAAATAAGCAGTCCCGGACAGCCAGCGGGTGTTCGCGACGCAGCAACACTGACGATGCGCTTGTGGTGCCGCCTCCTTTAAGTAGCTCACACACTTCCCTTCCCTACACACTACCTACCCACATCCCAACCCCCCACACTCACCTCACACCGGGCCGGACTAAGTGTGTCAAACGGACCGTGCCGAGAGTCCACCTGGAAGGGGGCCCGGTATAAAAAACCAGCTCAGTCGATAACGGTGTGCTCAGGGGATTTGGCTGCCCCTGTTCTAAGTATGCCTTATCCGGGCAACGCGAATCTCTGCCCGGACGGACCTTTCCCCTTCTTTTGCATCTCGTGGGATCAGAATGGAAGCTAAAAACAAAACAAAAACGAGAGAGAACGTACGGAGTCGCTTCGAACGCGACTCTATGTTATACCCGTACTCAGTGATTTATGTGGAATTTTAAAATGTTTTATCAGTTTTACATTTTACATTTTTATCAAATCTGTCATCGACATCTACATCTACATCTACATCAGTTCTCACAACAACACACGTACACTGCACGAGGCAGCATGTTTGAGCGTGAGTTGTGTGTGAGAGAATCTGCAACCACAATCAACCCCAATAAATGACTTATGTTGCAGGGTGGGGGAATTTTTTTGAAAATTCATTTGATCATTTTGGCTACAATAATGATCCGATCTGAACCAAATTCGGGAATCTGGTAGATACGATCATTTCCTATGATACTGCATTTTTGGTTTTTTCTATCTTAAAAATTGTGGATTTTCGTCTTTTGTGGGGGCGGAAGGGGCGGGGCGAAATTTTTGAAATACACTTGTTCAGGTTTGGTATCACAGGAGTCTTGGCCAAAAGTTTGGTTGCTCTAGCTCTTATAGTCTCTGAGATCCAGGCTACACAAAATACAAAAACCAAATCGACTCGATTTTGTGTGAGTGCGAAAGGGCTGGAGCGAAGTTTTTCGCGTATGTTTTTGTCTATTGTGGCTATATTAACGATCCGATCCGATTCAGATTTGGGCCCTGATAGATATGGCCCCTTTCTCTATGATTCTGCATTTTCGTTTTCTGCTATACCGAAAATTGTGGACGCCACAGATGTGCGCCCTTTGTGGGAGCGGAAGTGGGCGGGCGAAATTTTAAAAACTTTTCTAGGAGTGAGATATCACATCAGTCTGGAAAAAATTTGGTACCTCTATCTCTTTTTAGCCTTCGAGCAATGGGCGACGAACAAGACGGACAGACGGACAGACGGACGGACGGACGGACAGACGGACAGACGGACGGACAAACAGGGCTATATCGACTCGGCTATTGATGCTGATCAAGAATATATATGCTTTATATGGTCGGAACGTAGTCCTTCTCTACGGACACACATCCACTTTTAGCACAAATACAATATAGAATTTTACTAAAATAAGTACGGGTATAAAAACTGAGCTTGGCGCTCCCCAAATGCCAACCGGGAGAAATCCCTCACACGGGGAAGGCAGCGGCCCAAAGGCCTGGCCCAACCCGCCACACAGCAGGCAAATCCTGCTCAGCGACGAGCGCTGGGGCGAACCCTAAGGGGTCCCATCCCAGTTCTGGGGTGGGTGGCGAATTGACCCCCCAAAACCAACACCTTGGCAGAACAGCAATGCATTCCTGCGGCTGCTCTGCCTGCTGGTAAGGTGGCAGGGGTCGAGTCCCCATCGACCAGTGCTCAAGCACAAAAATATACTTATGCCGAAAGACGGAGTGCTGGCAACATCCTCCGTAGGCAGAGCGCCACGATGACGTCCAGTCCATCGGACCAGTGGCTAAAAAGGTTGAGTGGGCTTCTAGGGTGCTCCCACAACTTCGGCAAAGAAGCGCCGAAGAAGGAGGCCCCTCAACCTAAGAGGCAGCGCTCGCAGGAGACACCGGGGCCCGCTCCGAAGCGCTCCAGAGTGCTGCCGAATATCTCATTCGCGCAGATTGCCAAGGAGAGGACGCTTATCGGCGTCCGCCGGACAAAGGCAGTGCGGATGAGAGGATCCCCGGAACCAGTGGAAGTGGGTGGAAGCGGCATTGGCCGACCGCTGCCTCGAGCTGCTGGATTCCGAGCCCGGCCCCCACCAGTCTGCAAAGACATGGGATGGTATCAGGGCACCATTAAGATCATCGCCTGCGAAGACGCGCGATCCGTCCAGCTCTATAAAGCAGCGGTAGCACAAGTCGGAGAGGTCTACCCAGGGGCGAAGCTGGTCGCTGTAGACTGGAGCGAGGTGCCCAGTAGACCCAGGGCAAGAGTGTGGGTGCCTGCCTCCTTCAAGGAGCCAGACCGCATCCTAAAGATGTTGCAGCGATGCAACCCACTCCTTCCGTCCTCGGACTGGAAGGTAGTAAAGGTAGAAAGGACGACAGGCCCCACGAACCAAGCGGTGGTCGTCCTCAACAAGGAGTCGCTGGCCCCAATAGAGGCAGCTAGAGGAGAGCTGAACTTCGGCTTCAGCTCAGTCACCATAAAAAAGGTGTACAAGTCGGATGCAGCGGCCGAGGCGCGTTCTGTCGACAACCCAGTCGAGCAGGAAGCTGCCTCGGAGATCGAAGCACCCGACTACGAGCTGGAGCCGGAGCTGGACGGCTACTCCTCTGACACTATGCTTATGCAGGATTTTGAGGCCATGTGTCGGGAGGACGACGACATCGTCGACGACACTGAAAACGACATTACAGTGGTGGAGAAACCTGATGATGTCCCTTCGGGTACTACAAATCAATCTCCACCACTGTAAAGCAGCAGCAGCTGCCCTAATACTCCGCTTGGATGAGAGCGGAGCTGATGTAGTCCTAATCCAGGAGCCTTGGGTAGTTGGTGACAAGGTCTGTGGATTAGCGACGAAGGAGTACAAGCTAATCGCTGCTCAAAACGAAGGTAAAATTCGCACCTGTATTCTTGCTAGAAAGAACCTTAACATCTTTCTGCTCCACAACTATAGCAACGGCGACAACACGGCAGTTAGCCTAGAGCTGCAAGGAATACAGCTGAGGTTGGTGTCGTCCTACATGGCGCACGAGGAAAGCGATCCTCCAGGAGAACTTATACGCGCGCTAACCAGCGAAAGCGAAAAGTTCGGACATAGGCCTTTTAATAGGATGCGATGCCAACGCTCACCACACACAATGGGGAGAGTTCGGACACAAATGCGAGGGGTGAGTCACTATTTAGCTTTATCCTTGACTCTAATATGGTTATTTGTAATCGGGGTAACGACCCCACATTCATTATAAAGAACCGACGGGAGGTCATTGACCTCACTCTAGTGTCTCACGCAATGTCAGACTTAATCGAGAGTTGGAAAGTCCTAGAGGACCATTCTTTCTCTGACCACAGGTACATTGAGACAATCATGAGGCTCGAGTGCCCAAAACCAATTGATTTCATCAATCCCAGGACAGCCAACTGGGATAGATATATTAAAAAAATGGAGGAATTGCTCCCCATCACGGCACCACGGTGCCCGGACACTCAAGATGACTTAAATCGTCTAGTGGACACATTCACGGAAGCATGCAACAAGTCATTTAAGGCAGCATGCCCCGCACCAAAACCGAGGGACAAAAAAAACCCCCATGGTGGTCAAAACAAATAGATATCCTACGTAAGAGTAGCAGGGCTCTTCTCAACAGAGCCAAAAGCGCCAACGAGGAGGTACACTGGGAAGACTAAAAGCACAGTCTAGCCCTCTACAAAAAGCAAACAAAAAAGCAAAAAGAGCCTCGTGGCAAAAATTTTGCACAGAAATAGAGGAAACATCGGAGGCAGCAAGGCTGCGTAAGATCCTCTCAAAAACTACCACCTCAGTGGGATACCTCAAACGTAACGATGGTACGTGGACAGCTCCAGTGAGGAGTCCCTACACATCTTACTAGACACTCACTTCCCCGGATGTACAACCATTGAGCCGACCCATTCAGCTATAGTGGGCTCGGTCACCTCGATAGCACACATCCTCTCGAAACGGAACATCAGCTGGGCAGTAAACAGCTTCAACCCGTTTAAATCACAAGGCCCCTGACATGATTATCCCAGCCCAAATACAAAAGGCAGGAAACATGGCAACCAACTGGCTTCAAAGTATATTTTCCAAGATACTCATAGTAGGAAAAATTCCTGACGCATGGCTTAAGGCAAAAGATTGTCTTTATTCCCAAAGCGGGAAAAGCCTCGCTCTCCACCGCAAAGGACTTCAGACCAATCAGTCTGTCGTCCTTTCTCCTCAAGACATTTGAGAGACTAGTCGGGCTACATCTAAGGACTACGATAGATCCAAAGATGCTGTCAGACGCACAACATGCCTACAGGAAAGGAAAATCCACAGAAACGGCACTTCACGAGGTAATCACCTCGGTGGAAAAATCCCTTTATTCAAAGGAATATTCCCTTATTGCCTTTTCTCGATATCGAGGGAGCCTTCAACAATGTCATACCAAGAGCCATCACGGAAGGTTTGACGAGCCTGGGGGTGGACGATCACTTGGCGACGCTTATCGATCAATTGCTAATATGCAGGACGGTGACGTCGTCGATGGGGTCGTCCACTCAGTCAAGGTATGTCAACAGAGGCACACCGCAAGGTGGGTTCTGTCTCCCCTTCTATGGAACATAGCAGTCAACAAGATTCTGTGTGACCTGGATGGGGGCTGTAAAGTGGTGGCATACGCGGATGACGTTGCCATAATATTTTCGGGAAAATTCCCTCAAACACTCTGCGACCTAATGTCTGCAAAACTCGCGAAACTGTCAGACTGGACAAAATCGCGCGGTCTGGGAAGTAAATCCCTCAAAAACGGAACTTGTATTATTTTCTCGTAAATACAAGATTCCCCCCTTAAACCCTCAATGCTCAACGAATGCAGGCTATCCTTCAGCGATAGTGATAGTTACCTGGGGTTGGTAATCGATAGTAAGCTCAACTGGAACCAAAACATCAAAAGAAAGAGTGAAGAAGGCTACGATAGCTCTCTACACCTGCAAGAAAGCCATTGGTCTAAGGTGGGGTATTAACCCAAGTATAGTCCAATGGATATATCTAGCAATAGTTAGACCAATACTACTCTACGGAGTCACGGTGTGGTGGCCGGCCCTATCAAAAAGTCCATCACCAAAATGCTCGGCAAGGTACAAAGAACTGCCGCACTCTGCATCAGTGGAGCACTTCGCACCACTCCAAATGATGCTCTAAACGCTGTCCTGTGCCTCCAGAGTCCTGACCTCGCAGGTAAGGCTCAGGCACTCATGGCAGCGATTCGTCTTAGAGACTCCGACCAATGGGTACCGCAAAATATGGGACACTCATCCATTCTAAACAACAACAATAACGTCCCAACAAAACGGACTACTGCATTCCGATGGAGTTTACTGAAACTCCCTTTGAAATAGATATCCCTCACCGTGATAGCTGGCTTGAGGAACTCCGGGTCCTGGTGGAGCCATTCAAATCTTCACGGATGGCTCCAAAATGGACAACAAAGTAGGAGGAGGTATCTACTCCGAGCAACTAAACATAAGGCATTCCTTCAGGCTGCCGGATCACTGCAGTGTCTTCAAGCGGAAGTCACAGCGATCTGGGAAGCTCTGATTTGCATCCAAACAGTTGCCTTTTCGGCAACCCATATAAACATCTACAGTGATAGCCAAGCTGCGATCAAATCACTTAATGCGATTACATCAAACTCGGCCACCGTAGCAAAATGCCGCAAATCTCTTCACGAGATGGCCCAGCAGTTTGCTATTAGCCTGATATGGGTCCCGGGTCACCAGGACATTGAAGGTAACTGCATAGCAGATGAACTGGCCAGAGCTGGCACTACCACCTCCTTTCTCCACGACAAAGAGGATACATGTATGCCTATGGCCACCTGCAAGCTCATCATAAAAGAGCAATTCATGCGACTAGACGACAGTCGGTGGCAAAACACACCACGATGTCGCATCACGCGACAAACGTGGCCCACTATAGACAAGAAGCGCACCACCGAGCTCTGCAAGCTAAGCAGAAAAGGTGCAGCACGGTCATTCGATCCCTCACGGGACACTGGCTAATAGGAACCCATGCCAGAAGGATGGGAGCCCCATACAATGATTACTGCCGCAACTGTAGAGATGAGGAAGAGGAGGAGACAGTGGAACACCTGTTCTGCTCCTGCCCGGCTCTCAGTAGAAAGAAGGCTACAACACTTGGGCTCGCCCTTTTTCACAGACATATCACTGATGTCCAATATGTGTCCCAGAAAGATAGCGAATTTTTATTGGCGCGGCCGGATGGGATAATTGCTGACAGGATGTCTCTCACAGCGGGGAGGGAAGAACGATTCGATGGTACCACAACGGGCCGAAGCCGGCCTATGTGTGTCGGGCTCATGACGGCCCGACAGCCAATACTACCTAACCTAACCTTAGTGATGAAGTTGATAAAATTGTTAGTGATACCGTTAGTAAGGAAGTTAATGAAATTGTTGGTGATTTAGTTAGTGATGAAGTTGATAAAATTTTTTAGTGATTTTGTTAGTGATGAAGTTGATAAAATTGTTAGTGATGCCGTCAGTAAAAAAAGTTAGTGAAATTGTTAGTGATGATACGATTAGTAAAGGAGTAGACGAAATGATAAGGGGAAGACATTAGTGACGATACTGGAGAAGTTTCCACAGAAGTTAGTAAGTTATTCGTTGCGAATTGCTTCGATTCTACCGCACCAAAAAATTACAAAAGGAACCAGTTATTTCGGTAAATAATGATACGATAGGTATGAATGAAATCCTTAGCAACAAACCTGATGACACATACAATGAGATTATTGTGCCAGATATTTTTTAATATTAATTATATGGAAAATGAAGAAGTTGATTACATTTGCGGGGAGAACATAAGTCATAAGCTTAAGTGTCAGCTTAGGCAAACAATCGAAGACTACTACGTGAAGACGGTACCCTTACTCAGGTGCGAAATAAAACTTAACTTAGAAAAATCAAAACCGTTTAGTTGTGCTCCAAGGCGCCTGTCATATACTGAAAAAAGATAAACTGCAAAAATTGTTAGATGAATATTTAAGAAAAGGAATAATACGACCCAGCGATTCTGATTACGCTTCACCTATCGTATTAGTTAAAAAAGAAAACGTGAGACTTAAGATTATGCATAGATTTTAGGAAACTTAACAAGACTTTGATTAAGGACAACTATCCCATTCCCCACATCGATGATCTACTAGACAAATCAGCCAACAAAAGAGTCTTTACGAAACTTGATCTCAAAAAATGGTTATTTCCGTGTATTCGTTAATGAATCGATTAGGTATACGTCGTTCGTGACACCTTTAGGACAATTCGAGTTTCTCAGAATGCCACAGGGCCTGAAAACGGCTTCAGCAGTGTTTCAAAGGTTTATTAACAAAATATTCGATGATTTGATTAGAGAGGACAAAGTTATTGTATACATGGACGACATCATGGTGGCCAGCAAAGACATACAGGAACACTTGGAAACGCTAAAAGAAGTCTTTATTAGATTAGCTCAAAACAAATTAGAATTGCGTATAGACAAATGTGAGTTTCTACAATCTAACATAAAATATCTGGGGTTTACAATCAACGGGAAAGGTATAAAAGCGGATGAAAAAGGACTTGAAGCAATCAAAAACTTTCCAATCCCAGATAAGGTACAGATTGTGCAAAGTTTTCTTGGCTTATGCTCCTATTTCAGAAGATTTATAAAAGGATTTCTCAACTATTGCCAAACCGCTTTACGATCTCTTGAGAAAAAGACACAGAGTTCAAATTTGGTGAAAGTGAATTAAAAATGTTTTTTAATGCTTAAGGAACTGTTAATGCAAGCACCCATTTTGGCAATTTATAATCATAAGGACGATATAGAACTGCATTGTGATGCAAGCTCTCTTGGTTTCGGGGCAGTGCTATTTCAGAAGAAAAGAAGACGGAAAACTGCATCCAATATTTTATTTCTCTAAGCGTACAACTGCAGCGGAATAGAAATATCACAGCTTTGAGCTGGAGACAATGGCAATCATTTACGCATTACGCAGGTTCCGCATATATTTATATGGAAAACGTTTCAAGATAGTTACTGACTGTAATTCACTAACGCTAACGCTCAACAAAATTGAACTCAACCCGCGTATTGCTAGATGGGCGTTAGAGCTGCAAAGTTATGACTATGAGTTAAGCCATAGAGAAGGCAGCAGGATGCAACACGTAGATGCGTTAAGCAGATGCACAAACATTCTCATTGTAGAAACTAATACGTTTGAAGACAACCTAGTCATTTGCCAAGCCAAAGACCAAGTAGTTCAAAAAGATCAAGCAACAATTAGAAGAAAATGAACACAAGCTTTTCGAAATGAGAAACGGTGTAGTTTACAGGAAGTGTAATGATGGAAGATTGTTATTCTATGTTCCAACAGAAATGGAAGACCACGTTTTATACAAATATCATAACGAAATAGGACACATAGGTAGAGACAAAATGATGAATATAATTGATAAAAGTTATTGGTTTCCAAACGTAAAAGAAAAAATGCTCTGGTCATATTGAAAATTGTTTTAAAATGTGTAGCGTTTTCGCCTAAAACAGGAAGAGAAGGATTTTTACACTCCATCCCGAAAGGAAATAAGCCATTTGAACTAATTCACATCGATCACTACGGCCCCATTGATTGCAGATTGAAGAAGCACATCTTAGTAGTTGTTGATGCTTTTACAAAAGTTTGTGCGTTTATATGCAACAAAACCACGAATACACGGGAGGTCATCGTTTCGTTGAAAGACTATTTTAGAGCATACAGCAAACCCAAATGCATAATTTCAGATCGTCAGAGACTGATATTAAACATATAAGAATAGCAACAGGATCGCCTCAAGCGAATGGTCAGGTGGAAAGGGTAAACAGAAGCATTGGACCAATGATAGCGAAATTAGTAGAACCAGAAAAAGGTATACATTGGGATGCAGTAATAGACAAAGTAGAACATGCATTAAATAACACGCAGCATAGGAGCACATAACAAGTTCCGTGTAAACTACTATTCGGCATAGAACAGAGAGGAAAAATAGTAGACGAATTAAAAGAAAAACTAGAAGAGTTAAATGATGTACAAGAAAATAGAGATTTAGAAGATCTAAGAGCGGAAGCGGCAGAAAATATAAAAGACAGCGCAAGCGTACAACAAAAAGCAATATGACAAGGGTTTGAAGAAACCGAAAGAGTATAAGGAAGGAGACTATGTGATGGTAAAAATTTTGATTGCACAGTGGGAGCATTTAAAAATTAATTCCCAAAACAAAGGACCTTACGTAATCGAAAAAAGTACTAAGAAATGACAGGTTTCTGTTAAGAGACGTGGAAGGTTTTCAAGTATCCCGTAACCCATATCAAGGGGTTTGGAGTCGCAATCTACGTTCGTGTAGAGACCGACCAGAAGATCTCTGTCCACCTACTCACGGCAAAAACCAGGGTCGCCCCTGTGTAGACCGTGTCCCTACCTCGTTTGGAACTATGCGGGGCGGTTCTTCTGGCGGAACTGTCCTTGTCGCTCCTTCCTCAACTGTCCATTGATAGCTACGAATGCTTTTATTGGACAGACTCCACAATCGTGTTAGCCTGGCTGAACAAGCAACCATGCAAATGGACAACGTTTGTGGCTAACCGAGTGACTAAGATCACAGAGTCCGTCAGCCCGAAAAAGTGGTCGCACGTCAGATCGGAGCACATCCCGGCTGACTTAGCGAGCAGAGGGGTATCATCCCAAGAGCTGTTTAGCAGCGATCTATGGTGGCACGGGCCAGAATGGTTGCAGTTAAGCCAAAACCAATGGCCCGTCCCAGTCGAACCTCTGCTTGAAACAGATATAGAACAACGCACGGTTAAGTGTAACGTGTCTCAGACACCAGAGTCCAGTTTCCTAGCCCGCTTCTCAGAGTTTGGAAAGGCCGTGAGAGTCCTGGCCTATGTGTGTCGATTCTTCAAGCGGTGTCAGAAGCCAAACACCCAATTTCCAGACGAGCTCAGTAGCCACGAGCTATCCGAGACACAGGAGCGTATGATCATCCATACTCAGCGCTTAGAATATGCCAACGAATTTCGGCATTTGCTGAAGAAGCAACCTCTTCCTACGTCTAGCCGCATCATTAACTTGAATCCATTTATCGACCAACACCAACAACATAAGAGCACGCGGTCGGGTGAGCAAATCGGAGTCCCTTAGCTATGATGAGAAGCATCCGATCATTCTCCCGTATTCAAGCGCTTTCACACGTCTCATCGTTCAGTTCACTCATCGCATCGCACTGCATGGGGGAAACCAATTAATGATGCGGCTTATCCGATCCAAGTATTGGGTCCCAAAACTAAGGACCTTAGTCAGATCCACTATAAACGCCTGTAAGGTCTGTGTGGTCCATCGCAGGAAGTTGCAAACTTAACTTATGGGGGACCTGCCCGAAGAGAGGACGACGTTCTCACGTCCTTTCACTCGAACGGGTGTCGACTTCGCTGGACCATTCAATATCAAGACGTACGCAGGTCGCGCATGCCGCATAACCAAAGGGTATGTGTGTGTTTTCGTGTGCTTTAACACGAAGGCTATCCATCTGGAAGCGACCTCTGATCTCACATCCGAGAAGTTCCTAGCAGCTTTTAATCGGTTCATAGCAAGGCGCGGTTGCCCTCAGCAAATGTGTTCCGATAATGAGAAGACGTTTGTCGGAGCCGAAAAAGCCCTCGCTCATGATTTCCTGGAAGCCACCAGAGCGAGTGTTATTGCAGCATATCCGCAACAACAGCTCACGTGGCAGTTTAATCCTCCAGCCGCTCCTCACATGGGCAGTTTGTGGGAAGCGGGGGTAAAAAAGATTCAAGTCACTTTTCTACAAGTCTACCTCCACAGGGAAGTATACTTTCGAGTAACTGTCGACCCTCCTTTCCAAAATCGAAGCGTGCTTGAACTCTAGGCCAATCTCATCTATGTCAGAAGATCCAACTGACCTTCTCGCCTTAAGTCCAGGCCACTTTTTAGTTGGCGGCCCGCTGATTTCAATTGCGGAGCCAGAGATAAAAGAGAACGCAGAATCCATCATCAACCGATGGCGCCGTCTTAAGGCCCGCAATCAACAGTTCTGTTTGCGTTGAAAGGAAGAATACCTGAAGGAATTGCACAAACGGAATAAGTGGCAACTTCCTACTCGAAATCTCCAAACCGGCGATATGGTTGTCGTAAAGGAAGATAACCTGCAACTTAACGAATGGCGCCTTGGAAGGATTGAACGAACCTATACCGGGGTCGATGGCATGGCCCGTGTGAGCTCCATATGTTGCTGTGAAAACTGATGTAGATGTCGATGTAGATGACAGATGCAGCAAAAAAATTTAAAATGTAAAAACTGATAAAACATTTGAAAATTCCACATAAATCATACCGACTGAGTACGGGTAAAAGAAGTTTCGCGTAACGGCGACACAACACGTTCTTTCTCGTTCATTATAGCTTTTGAATACCGAACCATCTAACATGAATTTTATTTATTTCACAGCTACGGGCTCTTCTACAATCCGACAATGTGCCGGAAAAAAGCGCCATGTTGTGGTGGAGGTTAAGGGTGGAGTCGTAGAACCTTCCCGTAGTCTAAACCCTCGGCAAACTTCCGTTTCCTCCTTTCTATCTTCTTCTGTCTATCTTTCAGGGAGATCTCCTCTTTCTCTGGTCATGACTATGTGGGAAGCGCTCAAATTACTCAGACGCTTTTAATTTGATATGTAAATACAGAAAAACCGAAAGCAAAGTCGGCACAAAAGATTCTGATGATGGAAATGTGGAAAGTGAAATGCAGATGCGACATCCCACAACCAACTATTACCCTGCTGTGAAACACGTTTGTCTATTTGCAGTTCAAAGTCTCAAATGAAAAGCGGAGCGCGGACATCAAACGTGTGCAGCGCCGGCAAAGTGGGCGAAAGGAGTGTAAAGGACTTACGGTTAGCAACAAATGTTTCCTACTGATGCTTTTGATGGATTCTAGAAGGCAGCTGTGAATATTTGGACCTCCTGCCGACTAAAGCGTCAGGAATTACGCGATCCAGCACCCTTTTTACGCGTACTCGAAGACTTAGTGGGTATACTATATTGTATTTGTGGTTAAAATGTATGTGTGTAACGCAGAGAAGTAAACGATTCCGACGCAATAAAGTATATATATTATTGATCAGCATCAATAGCCAAGTCGATATAGCCATGTTCTCAGAGACTAGCTCTTGAGCAAACAAGTTTTGTTTCTAGACTCATGTGCTCAATTGCTCGCTCCCTACCGCCCCCACAAACACGAAAATCTGTGGCGTCCACAATTTTGATGATACGAAAAAACGGTGCGCCGAGTATCGTTGAGAGTGACCATATCTACCAGATTGCCGAATCTGGATCATATCGGATCATAATTAAAGCCATTCAGCGATGCAGACGCTTTCATTCTCTCTCTCGCTGTCACACACTATGCCTAGTGCGTACGCCCTCTGGCGGAGAACGAGATAAAACGGCGTATTTGTGTGTGAATATATAACCATATAGTATACACCGACGGAGTACGGCTATAAAATTAGAGTCGCGGCCGTTGCCACTCACAAAGTTCCCTCTCGTTTTAAGTTACTTTAGCCGTTTGCGTTAGAATAGCTGATTAATTTACGTTTTTATTATACCCGGACTAGAAGAGTTATTGGGTATATTGTATTTGTGGTAAAATTGGATGTTTGAACAGCATCAATTGCCGAGTCCATATAGCCATGTTTGTCTGTCCGTCTTGTTGAGCCCAGTGCTTGAAGACTATACGAGTTAGAGCAATCAAAGTTGGTTTTCAAACTCAAGTGATATCACACTGCTACAAAGTCTATTGCGAAATTTCACCCCGTCCCCATTAAGAACGAAAATCTGTGCAGACAAAAAATTTTAAAGTTCATCGTTTCCATTCGCCCTCTCTCACACACCAACGCGACTGATTTGATTGTTCGTCTTGTTTCTCGTCTAGTACTCGGAGACTGTAAAAGCTGGTCCAACCAAACTTTCTATCTAAACTTCTGTGAATCACTTCAATACAAGTGTGTTTCAAAATTTTCTCTTGCCCCCTTTACAGCTTCCGCCACCCCAAAATACGAAAGTGCACGATTTCGAAAATAGAAGGAAACGAAAAATGCGTGGTATCTATCATAGATAATGACCATATCTTCCAGATTGCCGGATCTGGTTCAGATTGGATCATTATTATAGCCACAAAGATGAAATTAATTTTCAGCTCTGACTTTAGAGTAAGGGAATACAACATATAACATGCATTCTGCTTATTTATGCAAACTTAAAACAATTGAAAAGCCATTCAACATGCAACTACAACCCATTACCGTTATTTATTGCAACTTTTTCAGGCAGTGACCACTGTTTGTCGTCCCAAGTCTTCACTCGCTATGGCAACGACATCGTACAAATTGTTATCGCTGACGCCGTCGCAGACGCTCAGTCTCCATGGCTTTCCTTCTTATCTGAGCACAAAATTTGTTTCCACAGCTAGGGGAGAGATGGAAAGAAAAAGAAAGTGCGGTTCAATTTTGCTGTTTTCTTCTCAGCTCTTAATTCTCCTTTTCTTTCCCACTTATTTTATATAACGACTCTTTGTTGCTCCCGCTACTTTCGTTGCTACCGCTGCTCCTGTTGCCGTTGCTGCTTTGGTCTTGTTGTTTTAGGGTATGCTACAGGAGGTGGTCTCTTTTTTATACCCTCTCAGATGGTGTTATGATTTTGAGCAGATGTTTGTAACTCCCAGAAAGGAAACAGTACATACATAAATATGTACATATGTATGTACATATTTATTTTATATATATGCTTACTGTTTGCTTCCAGCTGCACCCAATCGGGCCGTAGGAATTATGTATTTAACTTCTGAAGGGAATCAAAAGCGTCGACCCAATGCCACCTTTCCTTTCGAGTTTAACATGTCCCTAGTCGCGCGACATTTTTGTTTTTAAACAGATTACATAATTCTTTGAACGCATTTTGGCTGTCGCTGCCGTTGATAATATGCAAGAACTTGGCAAACAATAACACAAAACGCAGCCTAGAAAATCATCAAATTTTATCGTGCGGTGCTATACGGCGCACTCTCCACCCTACCCACCAAGCGTAAGTCCTGTACAAATATTGCCTGAGAATATTGCCATAAGTTTCATCGAAAAACGAGAAGGGACGTGTTGTGTCGCTGTTAAAGCGACACTACTTTTAAAACCCGTACTCAGTCAGTACACATGTGTACACATACATACATATGTGAAATTTTAAAAATATTTTATAATTTTCTACATTTTACAATTTTTCCTTCATCTGTCATCTACATCGATCATTTTTCACAAAAATACTGCACGGCATTTCATCATTGTGGCTACGATAATGATCCGATCTGAACCAGATTCGGCAATCTGATAGATATGGTCATTCTCTACGATACTGCGTTCTTTTCGTTCTTTCCTATTTTGAAAATTGTGGACTTTCTTCTTTTGGGTGGGCGGAAGGAGGCGAGGCGAAATTTGGAAAAACACATGTCTTGGTTTGGTATCACATAGGTCTGGACAGAAAATTTGGTTGCTCTAGCTCTTATAGTCTCTGAGATCCAGGCGTTCATTTGTACGAAAAGGCAAAGTCGACACGTTGGTGTGTGAGTGCGAGCGAGAAGGAACGATGTTTCTTGAAATGGTTTTCTCCATTGTGGATATACTAATGATCCAATCAATTTCTGCCTCTGATAGATATGGTCTTTCTCTATGATTCTGCATTTTATACCCGTACTCGAAGAGTAAAAGGGTATATTGTATTTGTGGGAAAAGTGGATGTGTGTAACATAGAGAAGGAATAATTTCCGACCCTATAAAGTATATATATTCTTGATCAGCATCAATAGCCGAGTCGATATAGCCCTGTCTGTCCGTCCGTCTGTCCGTCCGTCCGTCTTGTTTGTCGCCCATTGCTCGAAGGCTATAAGAGCTAGAGACACCAAACTTTTTATCCATTCTGATGTGATATCTCACTCCTATAAAAGTGTTTCAAAATTTCGCCCCGCCCACTTCCGCCCCCACAAAGTGCGCACATCTGTGGCGGCCAAAATTTTGAAAATAACAAAAACTAAAAAGAATCATAGGGACAGCCCATATCTATCAGGGGCCCAAATTTGAATCAGATCGGATCATTAATATAGCCACAATAGAGAAAAACATACGAAAAACTTCGCTCCCTCTATTTCGCACTCACACAAAATCGAGTCGATTTGGTTATTTGTATTTTGTGTCGCCTGGATCTCAGAGACTATAAGAGCTAGAGCAACCAAATTTTTTGCCCAGACTCCTGTGTTACCGAACCTAAACAAGTGTATTTCAAAATTTCGCCCCGCCCCCACAAAAGATGAAAATCCATAATTTTGAAGATAGAGAAAAAACGAAAAAAGTCCGTATGGTAGGGAATGATCATATCTCCCAGATTCCCGAATTTGGTCCAGATCGGATCATTATTATAGCCACAATGATGAAATGAATTTTCAGCAGCGAGCTGCCCCACCTCCCGCTGCAACCATAACAAAATATACATTTATTTTGAGGGATGATTCTGTTGCTGATTCTCTCACACTCACACTCGCACGCTCTGTCTCGTGCAGTGTACGTGTGTTGTTGTGAGAACTGATGTAGATGTACTATAGATGACAGATGCATCAAACAAATGTAAAATGTAAAAACTGATAAAACATTTGAAGATTCCACATAAATCACAGCGACTCCGTACGTTCTTTCTCGTTAGTTTTCTGTTATCTTCAAAATTCTGGAGGGCGAATTTTGAAATACATTTGTAGGAGTGCAATAGAACATCAGTATGGAAAAAAAATGTGGTTGCTCTAGCTCTTTTAATCTCTGTGCAATGGGAAACAAGACGGACAGACAGACTGACGGACAGACGGACGGACAGACATGGCAATATCGACTCGGCTTATGATGCTGATCAAGAATATATCTACTTTATGGGTTTTTTCTTTTTGTAACACACATCCACTTTTACCACAAATACAATTTACTCTTTAAATCTTCGAGTACGGGTATAAAAACTATATTGTTTTCAATAACAGCAGAACATTTCTTCCACAACATGTATCTTAAACATTCAAATATTTATATAAAAAAAAAATGAACCGTCCTTGGATATACATATGTATGTACATATGTACTTACATATGTATGATATATATTTTGGAATTTTTGTGACCCAATAATTGTTGTCCGGTGCAAAATTAAAACGAGAAGGAACGTGTTGAGTCGCTGTTATCGCGATACTACTCTTATACCCGTACTTACCTAGTACCCATGAGATTTATGTGGAATCGGCGGGGTAAATTTTTGAAACACACTTGTATTGAGTGATGTCACAGGAGTTTGGACAGAAAGTTTGGTTGCTCTCGCACTTATAGTCCCTGAAATCCTGGCGACACAAAAGTCGAACAATCAAAGCAGACATGTTGGTGTGTATGAGAGAGCGAGAGAGAACTATGCTTCTCCAAATGGATTTCTCCATTGTGACTATACTAATGATCCGATCCAATTCTCTATGATTTTGCATTTTCCGTTTTCTGTTAAATTTAAAATTGTGGAACCCACAAAGAGGTCGGAAGAGCGCGCGGTAAAATTTTGAAATACATTTTTATGAGTGAGATATATCATTCTGGAAAAAAAATTTGGTTGTTCTAGCTCTTATAGCCTCTGAGCAATGGGCGATCTTGTAGACGGACAGACAGACGGACGGACGGACAGACTGACATGGCTAAATCGACTCGCCTATTGATGCTGATCAAGAATATATACATTTATGGGTTCGGAAACGCTTCCTTCTGTGGGTTACACACATCCCCTTTTACCAAAAATACAAAATACCCTTTTACTTTTCGAGTAAAGGCTTAAAATGCCAATGCCAAATATTTTTGCCAATATTATGAAAACGAACTATAAGATCAAGTTATAGATAATGTCTTAAATATGGTCTAAAACATAAAATTTGAACTTTGAACATTTAGTTGTATTCTTTTTTTTTTTTTTACATTTAGAATTGTTGAATTTAATTCTAATTATATTAAAATAAGTACCATATTTCGTACATATTTATGTACATACACATACAGTCTCTAACTTCTGCGCAGATAAAGATTGCTTTATTCCTTCTGAAGAATGTTCACGCTTTACCCTTTCGCGAAGCTGTGTCGCCTGACTATTTCCCGCAGACATCAGTCGCCATAATACCCATTCTTCTTGACTCAATCCCATACCGACACACTTCCTTTACAAATGCTCCATGCGATTCAAGTGCCAGTAAAGGTAACCAGGCACTGGTATGCTCAGTATGACTGTGGGTACGCATACCATACCGACCAACAACGGGTTGCTTGGCATAATCGCTCGACAATAAGAGACAGAGAGAGGAAAAAATAGAGGGAGAAAGATAGAAAGAGAGAGGGTGAGATAGATATATGAGCTTGACAAGAAACCGAGGGAGAGCGTCAGGAGCTAAGACATTCTATCTGCCTTTACCGTGTCGCGTTCCGTTGCGGATGCGGAAGCTTGTTGATGCTTTTACCATTTGTTAAGTGCTGCTTGTTGCTCCAGCTGTCGATGCTGAGGTCAACTCAATCCTGCAGGCGAAAGAAGCAGGTGAGAGATGCGATGAGGTGAGGAGCTAAGAGGTGCGGTGCCAGCCAGTTGTTGCTCCTGCTATTGGTTTAGTACTTAGACATTCAGAGGCAACGACGACGCAAGGCGCATACCCGTGCTTCACAAGTTCAGGATGGAATCTCTCAGAGCTGTGCTCCCCCTCTCTCAGCCCTGGCCTTATGGATTTTTTTTTGGCTATGCTATGGAACTTTTTAGCTTGACTACGTGTCCTGGCGTTTGCTTCTAGTTGCGCTACTCGCTAATGCTAAGTAACTGTTGTTTATGGAAAAGCACACTGTTGGGGGTAAAAAATATTTGTACGCTTAGATCTTGTGGCGACAATCGGATACCCAATAACCGAAAACTATCCAAAATAACGATTCAACCATTCTAATTTACCAATTGAGATATAAATACTGTTTTAAGATATTTTTAAATATTTTATCAGTTGTTACATTTTACATTTTTGGTTTTGCTACATTTGTCATCACGGCGCGCCGTTTAGATTTCCGCGTACACTGCACGAGGCAGAGTGTGTGAGCATTGTGTGAGCGATACAGGGAAGGAGTAGCGGCTCTCAGCGCTAAAGGGGCGGGAGTTACCTGCTGAAAGTTAAGTTCATCATTGTGGCTGTAAAAATGATCCGATCTGAACAAAATTCGGCAATCTGGTAGATACGGTCATTCTCTACGATACTGACTTTTTTGATTTTATACCTCGAAGAGTTAAGGGGTATATTTTATCTGTAGTAAAAATAGATGTGTGTATCGCAGGGAAGGAATCCTTTCCGACCCCATAAAGTATATATATTATTGATCAACACCAATACGCCCATAAAAGCGACAGAGCCTATAAAAGCTAGAGAAACCTAATTTTTTCTAGCCACATGTGATATCTCACAACTACAAGTGTATTTTAAAAATTTCGCCCAGCCTCTTTTGCCCCACAGAGGATGAACCGCTGTGACGTCCAACATTATATAAAGGAAATTATATTTAATGAAAGGAAATGTTTAAACGCATTTTACATATGTATATGGCTACAAATTGACTTCCAGATTTGTCTTTTATGCAAACTTATATTTCCTCCAAATTGTATTTGTTTTGAGTTCTCCCTTAATCTTCTAACCTTAATCTGTACTTGTGAAACTGCCAGAAGCACACAAAAATTATACGGAAAGATTACATTCAAGGATTGCCAGCCAGAGCCGAGGAGAGACACACCAGCACGCTTAAAAGTGCATTTCTCAGTTTACTCCAAATGGCAATTTGTGTCTTCCGTCTTATTGATGTCAGCTGTTGCTGTCTCTATCAAATTACAAGATTACTGCGAGTATCTGTATCTCAATTCGCCAATATTGAAGCCAGAAGCTTGTGACTGTCTGAAAAATGTGCATGAATGCCACCGATTTACCTTTCACACTCTGTGATCTTTTTTTTTCCTCGTTGTTTGCACCTAAGGTTGTTCATGCTTTTGTTGCTGACTGCCGTATACATTTTCCCGCTGCAGGGTTGGTAAAGCTATTTCCTTGGCGAAGTCGTGGCCCCATATCAATATCCATTTGCATGTAGTTTGGGATAAACGCAAGACGACTTTTTGCGGATAAGCTCAATAAATCGCAGGGATACAGAGCCCTCAGGTCTTTGTTCCCTTTACTTACAGGTTGAACAAGAGAGTGATGGATGATTTTTAACTGGTTGCAGGGGAAATAATTGGTTGAGCTTAGACTCATTGGGGTGGAATTTTTATACCCGTACTCGGAGAGTTAAATATATGTATATGTATACTTTATGTGGTCGGAAACGTTTTTCTTCTGTGCATTAGAAACATCCACTTCGACCACAAATTGAGTGTACCCACTAACTCTTCGAGTACGGGTATCATTATTAGTTTTAATTAAAATATCATTGGATAAGCGAATCATTTGACTAAAAAAATGGTGTGAGTAAAGGGATAATTTTCGAGAAAGTCTGAGATTCAGCCGGAAATGTTGGTCAGAACAAGGTTTCGGGGATACTGACCCAGCTGCTTTTCAATATTTCTCTGTCTTTTGAGTTGAATAATTTTAATAAATTTTCTTAAAAATAAACAATTTCATATAATGTGTTAAAAATGGGTAAAAAATAAAATAAAAAAATTATCCGAGAACATATGACGGAATTGAAAATAGAGAGAGTAAGAAGACACTCGCACCCACTCTCTCCTCCACTCACTTTTATTTGTGGGAAAGGAAGTGGAAAAGGTTAAAACCATCTGCCTTTCTCTCTAATAAATTACAAACAAAATTCAATAAAATCATTGAATTCATTACAGCGGCCAGACTAGAACCAGTGTGTATGGTCTGGCAATTTAGGAAACTTTGCTCTAGTTTTATTTTGTGGGAGTGGGCACGCCCTTGACAGCGGTCACCATGAAGGACAATATTGTTTTTCCGCATTGCCTTCTCCACTAAATAAATTAAATGACTTAAGACTCCTCAGGATGTTGAGGGGTTTCCATTTTCCAACAGCATTTTCGGAAAGTCTATTAATTTGCACTGGGCTCACGCCTTGAAGGTCTCCGTTGTCCGTTATCCGCTGTCCGGTGCAAATCGTCAACTAACGATGCGCGTAATTTTATGGCATAGATACAGGAAGTCGTTGAAGAGCAGAGGCAGGAAGTAGAGAGAAAATTTCTACTTAATTTAAATTCGAAAACACACAAAATGATGCAGATACGGTCTTCCTCTGCTTTTCACATACTTCCTAAATCATGACTAAGTTTTGAGGTATATGTATAAACACAAGAGAGTTGTACGGGTCGAATGAGGAAGGATAGTAGGTAGGTATAGTACCAAAGATATCAAAATTTCTCTTTTTGGGAATGCTCAAAAGCGTAGATTCACAAATAACTACGACAGTGGGTCGAAGTCACGCACTTCCGCTTCGCTGCACATCCATTTCAACTAGAGGCGTTGCGCTCTCGCTTTGCGAGATAGGGATTTATTCAATTGAGTTTGAATTTACAAATCAGCTCGCAAATGTCTAGACTTTTCATTCAAGGTCTTAACACCGTCGTAACCCACCATCCCGCACGGATTTGTATAAGCAGTGTAAAAATACAAATACTCTACGAGAGATGTGTTGCCGATGTACAGAGTGGCCTCAGTCGAAAAGATGTGGGCTGCCTCACAAAATCCTAATTTGGCCGAGTCGCTTAAATCGATCTAGAAGCCAAACGGTTCCGAACAGCAAAAAGCGGTTTCATCCATATCTAAAGGAATATTCAAAGAGCTTGTACAAAATGTTCTCGAAAATGTAGCGATATATTTAAATACGTACAGTAAAAGGGTATATTATATTTGTGGTAAAAGTGATTGTGTGTAACACACAGAAGGAAGCGTTTCCGACCCCATACAGTATATACATTCTTGATCAGCATTAAGTCCGAGTCAATATAGCCCTCCAGAGAGGGCGCACATCTGTGTCGCCCACAATTTTGAAGATAACAGAAAACTAACGAGAAAGAACGTACGGAGTCGCTGTGAACGCGACTCTACTTTTATACCCGTACTCAGTCATTCAGTGCTTTATCAGATTTTACATTTTAAATTTTTTTGCTACATCTTGTCATCTACAACTATATCATCTACATCAATTCTCATAAAAACACACGTACGCTGCACGAGGCAGAATGTGTGAGCAGTGTGTGAGCGAGAGAGTGAATCTGTAGCGACTATCATCCCCATAAATGACTTACCCTGCAAGGAGGCGGGGCAAATCGCTGCCGAAAATTCATTTGATGATTGTGGCTACAATAATGATCCGATCTGAACCAAATTCACGAATCTGGTAGATATTGTCAATCTCTACGACACTGGATCTTTCGTTTTTTCTATCTTCAAAATTGTGGGTTTTCGTCTTTTAGAGGTTGGGAGTGGGCGTGGATAAATTTTGATATAAACTTGCACTGAAGCGATATCACAGGAGTTTGGACAAAAAGTTTGGGTGCTGTAGCTCTTATAGTCTCTGAGATCGAGACGCTCTTTTGCACGAAAAATCAAATCGACTCGTTTTTGTGTGAGTGCGAAAGAGACGGAATGATGTTTCTCGAAATGGTTTTTCTCTATTGTGGCTATACTAATGATCCGATCCGATTCAGATTTGGGACTCTGATAGTTATGGTCTTTTACTATGATTCTGCATTTTTTGGTTTTCTGTAATTTTCAAAATTGTGGATGCCACAAATTTGCGCCTTTTTGGGGCGGAAGTGGGCGGGGCGAAATTTTTAAACTTTTTCTAGGAGTGAGAGATCACATCAGTATGAAAAATATTGCCTCCGAGCAATTGGCGACAAACATGACGGACAGACAGACAGACAGACAGACAGACGGACAGACATGGCTATTTCGACTCGGCTATTGGTGCTGATCAAGAATATACATACTTTATAGGGTCGGAAATTATTCCTTCTCTATGTTACACACATCCACTTTTACCACGAATACAATATACCATTTTACTCTTCGAGTACGGGTATAAAAATGCAGAATCATAGAGAAAGACCATATCTATCAGGGGCCCAAATCTGAATCAGATCGGATCATTAATATAGCCACAATAGAGAAAAACATACGAAAAACTTCGCTCCCTCTCTTTCGCACTCACACAAAATCGAGTCGTTTGGTTTTGTATTTTGTGTAGCCTGGATCTCAGAGACTATAAGAGCTAGAACAACCAAACTTTTGGCCAAGACTCCTGTGATACCAAACCTGAACAAAGTGTATTTCAAAATTTCGCCCCGCCCCTTCCGCCACCACAAAAGACGAAAATCCACAATTTTAAAGATAGAAAAAAACCAAAAATTCAGTATCGTAGAAAATGACCATATCTACCATTTTCCTGAATTTGGTTCAGATCGGATCATTTTTGTAGCCACAATGATGAAATGAATTTTCAGAAGCGCGAATACCCCGCGCCCGTTCAGTGTTCCCCTCGCCCGATTGCAGCGTAAGTCATTTATGGGGATGATATTATCATCTCTATTATCTCACACTCACGCTCTGCCTCGTGCAATGTCCGTGTGTTGTTGTGAGAAGTGATGTAGATGTAGATGACAGATGTAGCAAAAAAATATAAAATGTAAAAACTGATAAAACATTTGAAAATTCCACATAAATCACATGTGTACTGACTGAGTACGGGTATAAAAAGTAGAGTCGCGTTCAAAGCGACTCCGTACGTTCTTTTTTCTCGTTATTATTACTTTTGTATGTTAACTTATTGATCTATAAATTCCGGTACGGGCGTGTATCTTAAAAATTACACTTTCAAAATATGTAAGCCAACACAAATAAACCATGACCATAATATATTCTGATATACTTCAGAAGCTGCTTGAGTTCATCTAGCTTTTGGCTGGTGGGGAAAGCGTTTGTCAAACACTTACTTCATCGCTGGCCCTCTTACATATTCCAACTTTCTTTTTAGACGACACGACTTCCGTTACATGTCATATACCTGCGGGGATTGGCAGGAAATCCAAAGTTGTATCTCCTCATTCTGAACTAGAAAATAAGTCACTTTTATCATCTCTTTAACAGTCCAACCAAACGTTTCAATGGGTAGAAGAGATTGGAGACAACGGACTGAAAGTTTAAATAATTTTGAGCTTCTCGTACCGGAAATTGCTGTGGATTGTTCCTAATTTCCCCACCACAGCAAGAGGCAGGGGTTTCCTCATTGTTGCTGCATGTTTTATATGGCATCACAGTGCCTCGACAACCCGTTTTATCCTACATATGTATTTAGTGGCCACATATTCTAAGTGATGCACTCACACAGTTCTCACACTCGGCTGGGATAATTTGTTAGTTTCCAGCAAAGCATCTGTGCATGTTGTCAGCCCTTGAGGGTTCTATCCCTGCTGTCCTTTTCCTCCTGCCAATGTGCGTGATGTCGCCTCACAGTTAGATTCCTTTTGTGGTTGCATTGATAAGTGGACTGAACAGAGCAGAAAACTTCTGCAGGATAGTATTTCGGTCCTGCCAGACAGCAAGCCAGTGGCTTGTGTCCAAATGTTTCCAGCCTGATGAGCTAAAAAAGTTACAAAACATTTGCCTCTCGAAAGCTGGGAAAATTGTCGGTTTCTGGTGCTTGGGGATCAACGAAGGTAGAATGCTCTTAATTGAATATTGAATGAATGGAAGTGATATTAAATAATTTTTGTATGGGAGTCATTGGTCTATTATTTGCACAACAAAGTAATGTTTATCATCTTTTATGAGTATAGAATAGTTTTATTTTTATTTTTACATTGAAGTTAAAATCTAATTCTTAGGCTCAGAATAATATGAATGTAGCCCATACTTTTGAAAACCAGATTAAAATTGAATTTACTCATGTTCATTATGTATTCGCAAGTATTACATACCCCAAGATTAGCCCATTAGGCCCCAAGATGTTGTGGGTCTGTAACGATTTAATGGCTTCATAGTTTTGTCGGCGACAGCCAATGCACATTAAGTTGCCTGCTTAAGCACCTCGACAAACAATTTTGGCACATTTGCACCTACCTATTTTCCCTTTTCCCTGACTCCAACCTAGAAAATCCCGCTTTGATCCTATTGTTCAGAATAGGCGATGGGAGTGGAGTTTGTCGTCAATGTTGCGTTACATCTTACACCCTCGGGCGCCCTCCTGTCCCCTCCTTTCCACATTGCTTATTGATGTCCTAATTCGCACTTAATCCAATCTAAGATTCGAATGAGCAATTTCAAATTATGATTATACCTTCGTTAGGTGGCAAACTTCTCCAGAGACCAGTCAGCCGCAACAGCCGAACGGTGGGACAGGAAAGGACCTGTAGAAACGCAACGAATCCGTATCCCAATCTTCATCTCCCTCTCCCTTACTGACTTCTCTCTCTTTGCCTATATTTGGGACAACAAATAAGGCAAAAGGAAAAAAATAAGAAAATTATTTGAAAATATGACGCTAATGAAATTTTATGGGCCATGCGAAGGTTTATTTTTATTTCGTTTTCGTGTTTCCCCTTCTCATAAACCTCTCTCGGTTTTGCATTGTTGCAAAGCTGATGCGCAAATAACGGTAAATTAAGCGAGATAAATCTGTGTGGATGGGATTGAAGTAGGACGGGTAGAGGGGTCTAGGAAGGACGTGTATAAAAGAGTATAAAAGAGAATTCTCTGGAATTAAAATTTTTTTTCTCGCCTTCGTTTTCTGCCATCTCCTTCAGGCCCTTTCAAAAAACATTGGTTTTATTTATTCGTAAATAAGTTTAGAGCTTTTAAAAAAATCACATAATTTTTGTATACGAGTATGTGGTTCCGGTGGTCTAATCAGACTTGCCCTGCGCCGTTAAGTTTGCATGCATATTATTTCAAGTACTTATATAAGTACTCGTACACACAAAATTATGTTCTGATGCATTTGTTTTGTTTGTTTCTCAGCTGAATCAAATTGATATGGATCAGCTATTGTGTTAAAATGTAATCGATATCAGCATCTATATAAGCGACAATAATCTGGTAACACTGTTTCATAATGTACTCAATTACTCTTCACTCTCAAATAAATGTTCAACCGAACCACTCGTATCTCTCCGTTGACTCCGGTTTTGTATTTTCATATATACATATATCTACATAACGGGAAACCCAATTTCTAACATATTGGTTTGAACGGCTCCAAGGAAAAAGTTGAAGTCTGTAGCGGCCCAAAAGTTATTTATGGACTTTTTGAGAGCCTTTTTAGACGGAGATACATCAATGTAATTTTCGGTTGAGATACTTTACAAAAGTTTAAGGCCTTACGAGAAATGTGTAAATAGTATCTTTAACAGATGTACATATGTATGTATACATTATACAAGTTGAAACAAAGTATAAATTTGATGTCCAGGAAATTATTTATTTTATAATTATTATATTATTATTTAATATTTATTATCCATATAGTATGTACATACACGATAGCATACAAAAATATCGTGTCACGGGATTTTTTAAGATGAAATAATCTTTTTTTTTTATTCCCAATTTTTCATTTTTTAACGCCATCACATAATAAGTCCATAAGCTTTCGCTGCCATATGTATATGTATAGTACATGTACAGATTTATATGTGTCCGTATATACATATGTATGTACATGCGGATGTGCCGGGATAACAAAATCGCAATTTATTCTCGCTTTAATCTCCTTTCATTATTGGTCGCATTCCTCTGGCCCACATAAGCTCACCATTAGCCTAATTGATACTTCTCTGGTGGAAGCCGGAGGCAAAAAAAGAGTGTAATATTCTAGTCATGATTGATTTGAAAGTAATGTAGATTTAGCCTGCTATTCAAATTTCTATCGATACATATAATAAAGCTAAAGGTTTAATGGAATGACATAGACACCAGTTACGCTTCCCTTTCCCATCCTCACTGTTTCACCACTATCTCTGACTGGATATTGTTGTACTCGAACTCGAAGAGTAAAAGGGTATATTGTATTTGTGGTAAAAGTGGATGCGTATAACATATAGAATGAATCATTTCCGACCCCATAAAGTATATATATTCTTGATCAGCATCAATAGCCGAGTCGATATAGCCATGTCTGTACGTCAGCATGTCCGTCTGTATGTCTTGTTTGTCGCCCATTGCTCGGAGCCTATTTGAGCTAGAGCAAACCAAATTTTTCCATACTAATGTGATATCTCAATCCTACAAGTGTGTTTCAAAATGTCGCCACGCCCATTCCGAAACAACAAAGGCCACACATCTGTGGCGTCGAAAATTTTTAAGATAACAGAAAACGAAAAATACATAATCAAGGAGAAAGCTCATATCTCTCAGATGCCCAAATCTGAATCGGATCAGATAATAAGTATAGTCTCTGGATCTCAGAGACTATAAGAGTTGAACAACCAAACTTTCTGTCCAAACTTCTGTGATACCACTTCAGTACAAGTGTATTTCAAAATTTCCCCGTCCCCTTCCGACCACCCAAAAATTTTTTTAGTCTTCTTCAAAGTTCCCAGATTCCCGAATCTGGTTCAGATCGGATCATTATTATAGCCACAATGAAAAAATTAATTTTTCAGCAGCGATTTCCCACTTCCTCACGCAGCGTAAGTCATTTATGGGGATGATTGTCGCTACTGATTCTCTCACACTCACAGACTCTGCCTCGTGCAGTGTACGTGTGTCGTTGTGAGAACTTATATAGATGAAGATGTAGATAACAGATGCAGAAAAAATATGTAAGATACTGAGTACAGGTAAAAAAGTAGTGTCACGTTAACGGCGACTCCATACGTTCTTTTTCGTTTTTAAAATTAATGTGTAATAGAATTTCACTCGGCTCGTATAAAAAATGCACTTATCGGCTTAACCCTCGCAAACTTTAGAGTGGAAAAGTGATGCCCCTCTAGTACACATGTTGCTGTTGTTTTTTTTTTTTTTTTACAAATTACATCAAATTAATTAAAAATGCAAATGTGTGTGTGCGTGTACGTATTTGTGTTTGTGTTATTGGATTAGAAAGAAATAGTGGGAGGATATGCTGCGTCATGATCCTCTCAAAGAAGGGGCTTTTGGATTGATCAAGGAAGGTTTGGGAGTATGGCATTTCGGGGTTACAGGGGAACTCCCTCTCGCTCTCTCTCACACAAAAAATAATCGCTTACGCTGTTCTTATTTTGAGTCGCCTGGTTCTCAGAGCCTATAAGAGCTAGAGCAATCAAACTTTCTTTCCAAACCCTTGTGATACCTTATCAAGAATACACTTATCAAAAGTGTATTTCGAAATTGGACCACGCCGCATAATTTTTTCTTTTAGGACGTTGATGTGCAATGACTGCACCATCAAGTGGCCCATGCGACACCAAGCCGAAGCCTGTTACGCGCGGATCCCAGGCAGATACGCAGCCCTCCTCCCGCCCAACCGACCGAGGGGCGCTGCCGCATGACGCACGACACGAGTACCGAAACCGATCGCGAACATGCAGGAAAGATAGGTGCTAGACTAATATTCGAGGAAAAATTAGGGCTAAACACAACGCTAAACATGTAAAGTTACAAAAGAACATTACTAAATTATTATTAATTAATTTAAATTAATTTTTTAATTATTAATTCGGGAATTTGGTGGATATGGTCATTTTCTACCATACTGCATTTTTGGTTTTTTCTATCTTCAAAATTGTGGATTTTCGTATTTTGGGGGCGGGAGTGGGCGTGGCAAAAATTTTGAAATAAACTTGCACTGAAGCGATATCACAGGAGTCTAGGCAAAAAAATTGGTTGTTCTAGCTCTTATAGTCTCTGAGATCGAGCCGCTCATTTGTACGAAAAACCAAATCGACTCGATTTTGTGTGAGTGCGAAAAAGAGGGAGCGAAGTTTTTTCGTATGTTTTTCTCTATTGTGGCTAAATTAATGATCCGATCCGATTCAGATTTGGGCCCCTAATATATATGGGTTTTCTCTATGATTCTGCTTTTTTCGTTTTCCGCTATCTTTAAAATTGTGGACGCCACAGATGTGCGCCCTTTGTGGGGGCGAAAGTGGGCGGGGCAAAGTTTTAAAACACTTTTCTAGGAGTGAGATATCACATCAGAGTGGAAACAAAATTTGGCTTCTCTTGCTCTAATAGCGTCCGAGCAATGGGCGATAAACAAGACGGACGGACGGACAGACGGACAGACGGACGGACAGACAGGGCTATATCGACTCGGCTATTGATGCTGATTAAGAATATATATACTTTATAGGGTCGGAAATTATTCCTTCTCTATGTTACACACATCCACTTTTACCACAAATACAATATATCCTTTTACTCTTCGAGTACGGGTATAAAAAGGTAAACTCTAGTAAATTTGTAGTTGTTAATAGTCGCCTTATAAATCCGTGCTGAGCTGGAGATATAAGTGATTTTGCAGGAGATATTTGCAAGTGCGGGGTTAAAAATTTTCTCAAACATTTTTGGAATAGCGGATAACTTTGATATACCTCTGTAATTCATTGCGTCAGACTTACTAACTTTTCTTATGGAGATGAATAATAAACGATTCCTTCCAGATCGGAGGAAACATGAGGAGTGAAGGGATAGGGGTGAATAGTTTAAGCAGGGGTCCAGAGTAGCTTTCATGGGAATAGGTTGTTTGAAAAATTGTGCAAAAAGATCGGCAATGGCCTGATCACTGTTGGCCGACGAATTATGAAATGATAGCGAGGATGGATGTGCGGACGTTTTACGCTTGCTGTTTACGAAGCTGTAAAACTGTTTAGGGTCCTGAGAAAAGCGCATCCTGCATCGAGCTAGGTAATTTTTGTAGCATTGAGAGCGTTTACAATGTTGAAATTTGACCGAGCTATTACATAAATTCGAGAGAGAGAAGAAGGAGAGCCAACTTCTTGAAATTTTTTATAAAGTCTTGATTTTATGTTTTTTAGACTGGATAGCTCTTTTGGTAAACCAAGGGGGGGCTTCCCAGATCTAATCGGACAAAAATATGGGACACAAGAATCAAAAAGAGTGTGTCAAGTACATTATAGAAAATGTTTGTGCCTTTTATAACGTCAGTGCACAAGTACAGAGCGGACCAATCGAAATCCTAATCAGGCTATTAAGCTTCGTAAACTCGGCCTTACGAAAGCAGCGGACACGTTTTAGAAAGCTTATCAGATCGATCCAATACAGAAGGTCCAATATCGACCGATACTTCGAAAGTAGGATGGTAGGAGTCTTCAGGTATAGTGAGCGGAAGGGCTCGGGTTAACAACGCTATGGTCGGATCCGAGACGAAGCACAGATCGAATAAATCGACCCAAGGAATTTTCACATGGTTGACTTGAGACAGGGACGAGGTCTAGCAAGCCGTCAATAAAGTCATGTCGTGATATGGGCACATGGTTATTCGACTCGTTTACCGAAGACCAAACAGTGCCTGGCAAATTGAAATCCCCAGAACTATCATGTGGTCTTTATCTGATAGCGAGGAAGATACAGTTTTTAAAGCGGACAGGGGCTGCTCGTATATAGAGAAGATATCTGTGGTGGAATGTGGAATGTACGAGCAGGTAATGAAAATATAAAAGGCTGGAAAGAATCGGTTTTATGCACAGGAATTCCAGGTCTTGTTGAACCTGGAATATGAAATGTTCCGACGTGAAGTTAGAGTCCACTGCGATGAGGACCCCTCCTCCACATCGAGAGAAACGGTCATTTCTAAATATTGTGTACCGATCTGCCAAAACTTCGGAACTAAGGATGTTCGGCTTTTAACCAGGTTTCAGTTAACACAATAATATGGGACAAAAATGTGAAACTTTCAAGATAGAGAGTGCTGAAGCTTAGTACGTAAGCCTCTAGCATTCTGGTAAGTATTTAAAAGAGAGGAAACTAAAATTTTTTGGATGGGTGGAAGTAGAGCGGGAAGATGAGGATGGAGCACTGGTCTCACTGCCGGGGAGAGTTATGGGGAACCTAATCTTCTTCTTAGCCTTATACTCTTTTTATACTCTTTAATTTATTCTAAAATAAGCGAAATTCAACTTTTCTACCTTTAGGTGGAATATCCGGTGGTCCGGACGTTCAACAACTGTTGGGTTCGTAATCGATGGGATGGCTATGGAGTTTGGAGTCTGCTTCATAAACGAGCGCATTTCGTTTTCTACCGCACGGCAATCCTCGCAACTATAATGCAAGCCGTTGCGTTGTGAGATGGCATCACCCACACGGCCAGAAATACCTGCACACTTTGCGTACACTACGCTATCGCAAAAGCCAGCAAGGTATGTTCGGCTGATCGTAGTGATCTGCTTCTTGCAGGTTTTTGCACAGACCACTGAAAATTCCATATTAGTTTTTAAATTTTTTTTCAATGACAAAAGAAAGATCAAAACAAATAGCAATCAGACCACAGTGCAAGCAGTTTCTAAAAGCTATGCTTAAAGATGAAATGGAAAAAAAAAAAAAAGAGAACTACTGCAACAGCTTTTCAAGAGAGAGATACTGCACAAAAGGTTTATAAGCGAGAGAGAAAGAACAGTTAGTTTGGGTGATAGAGAGAGTTGCTAGACAAAAGCTAAAAGAGCGGCCAAAATGTATTTTCTTACTTACTGCAAGCAACAACAAAAACACAATTACCCGCCCGCACAAAATTGGTTAAAAACGTGGTGTTTATACACAAAAATAGGCATGCACCCGCGGATTTTGATAGAAAATCAGAATAAGAAGTGTAATTATTAAATTTATTAGGCCAAACACCGGTTGTTTGTAATATATAAAAGAAAGAAGCGGAGCGCAAGAAAAAAACACGTCTGGTCACTACAAAGAGAACGAATGATCTGATAATTTTAAAATCCATAATTTTAAAGATAGAAAAAAACGTAAGGTGCAGTATCGAAGAAAATGACCATATCTACCAGTTTCCCGAATCTGGTTCAGATCGGATCATTATTATAGCCAAAATGAAAATGCTAAAATTAATTTTCAATAGCGAAGCCCCCCGCCCCATCGCAACAAAAGAGTCATATAGTGATGATAGCCGCTACTGATTGTCTCTCTCGCTCACACACTCTGACTCGTGCAGTGTACGTGTGTTATTGTGAGAACTGATGTAGATGTAGATGACAGATGCATAAAAAAAATGTAAAATGTAAAGACTGATAAAACATTTGTAAGTCCCCCATATTTCATACCGACTGAGTATGGGAGTAAAAGTAGTGTCGCGTGAACGGCGACTCCTAACGTTCTTTCTCGTTTTTATCGGTTTATGATCGTCCCCGGAATGTAAAAACTACCATACCATTTTCCATGTCTCTTTATATTGCAGGGTATTTTCTTTTTGCTGTCCCTTTTCGTAATTTTGCTTTTCGATCGCGGCGTTGTGGGAAGTCATTGTTATGGCAACACCATTTTTTCCAATTTAGCATGAGGTATATTTATACATCCCTCAGAGAAATAAGACGGTGTACAGAGAAGAGCAGAAGCACCAACAGTCAGACCCTACGAGCGCTGAATACAGTTTCTGATAAAAATGAAACCGAGCTCCAGAAGCACATCTTTGGTTTTCCCTCATTTTCGCCCCAGCCAGGCAGATTTTATCAGTCGAGTGGTGAAGAAAGACAGAGTGAGTCGGTGATAGGGGTAGTGCTAGTGGAGGGAGTATAGCCCCTCAGAGAGTGGTTCTGATGGGGATGATAAGCCACCGGGTGGCGAAGAGTGAGTGATAGCGCTGCCGAAACCATGGCAGCCACACTCGGGAAAATTCCCTCAAACACTCTGCGACCTAATGTCTGCAAAACTCGCGAAACTGTCAGACTGGACAAAATCGCGCGGTCTGGGGGTAAAATCCCTCAAAACGGAACTTGTATTATTTTCTCGTAAATACAAGATTCCCCCCCCTTAAACCTCAATGCTTAACGAATGCAGGCTATCCTTCAGCGATAGTGATAGTTACCTGGGGTTGGTAATCGATAGTAAGCTCAACTGGAACCAAAACATCAAAGAAAAGAGTGAAGAAGGCTACGATAGCTCTCTACACCTGCAAAGAAAGCCATTGGTCTAAGGTGGGGTATTAACCCAAGTATAGTCAATGGATATATCTAGCAATAGTTAGACCAATCTACTCTACGGAGTCACGGTGTGGTGGCCGGCCCTATCAAAAATGTCCATCACCAAAATGCTCGGCAAAAGGTACAAAGAACTGCCGCACTCTGCATCAGTGGAGCACTTCGCACCACTCCGAATGATGCTCTAAACGCTGTCCTGTGCCTCCAGAGTCTGACCTCGCAGGTAAGGCTCAGGCACTCATGGCAGCGATTAATCTTAGAACTCCGACCAATGGGTACCGCAAAATATGGGACACTCATCCATTCTACACAACAACAATAACGTCCCAACAAAACGGACTACTGCATTCCGATGGAGTTTACTGAAACTCCCTTTGAAATAGATATCCCTCACCGTGATAGCTGGCTTGAGGAACTCCGGGTCCTGGTGGAGCCATTCAAATCTTCACGGATGGCTCCAAAATGGACAATAAAGTAGGAGGAGGTATCTACTCCGAGCAACTAAACATAAGGCATTCCTTCAGGCTCCCGGATCACTGCAGTGTCTTCCAAGCGGAAGTCACAGCGATCTGGGAAGCTCTGATTTGCATCAAACATTTGCCTTTTCGGCAACCCATATAAACATCTACGGTGATAGCCAAGCTGCGATCAAATCACTTAATGCGATTACATCAAACTCGGCCACCGTAGCAAAATGCCGCAAATCTCTTCACGAGATGGCCCAGCAGTTTGCATATTAGCCTGATATGGGTCCCGGGTCACCAGGACATTGAAGGTAACTGCATAGCAGATGAACTGGCCAGAGCTGGCACTACCACCTCCTTTCTCCACGACAAAGAGGATACATGTATGCCTATGGCCACCTGCAAGCTCATAATAAAAGAGCAATTCATGCGACTAGACGACAGTCGGTGGCAAAACACACCACGATATCGCATCACTGGCCCACTATAAACAAGAAGCGCACCACCGAGCTCTGCAAGCTAAGCAGAAAAAGGGTGCAGCACGGTCATTCGATCCCTCACGGGACACTGGCTAATAGGAACCCATGCCAGAAGGATGGGAGCCAATACAATGATTACTGCCGCAACTGTAGAGATGAGGGAAGAGGAGGAGACAGTGGAACACCTGTTCTGCTCCTGCCCGGCTCTCAGTAGAAGAAGGCTACAACACTTGGGCTCGCCCTTTTTTCACGAACATATCACTGATTTCCAATATGTGTCCCAGAAAGATAGCGAATTTTATTGGCGCGGCCGGATGGGATAATTGCTGACAGGATGTCTCACAGCGGGGAGGGAAGAACGATTCGATGGTACCACAACGGGCCGAAGCCGGCCTAGTGTGTCGGGCTCATGACGGCCCGACAGCCAATACTACCTAACCTAACCTAACCTATGCCACACTAAGCGAGAGTCGCTCAAAATGTTTTCCATGCTGACAAGCATTCAGAGTAGCATAAGAGAATAGTGCACCTCTGTGTATATCTAATAAATAATACAGTCGAAAATTCCAACGGCATGGTTTGTAATAGCTTGGGCAGCTAAACTACATGTTCATTAGTGTCTAGCACTTTCTGACTACCCTCTCTCGCCATGTCACTCGCCATGTCGCTGTTAACGCGACACTACTTTTATACCCGTACTCAGTCAGTACACATGTGATTTATGTGGAATTTCAAAATATTTAATCATTTTTTACATTTTACATTTTACATTTTTTTCTGCATCTTTCATCTAAATCTACACCACTTCTCACAACAACACTGCACGGCTGAAGGCGGCTAGC
>CM019043.1:22785338-22928715 GCA_009664405.1 Drosophila bifasciata
GAGGGAGAATGTAAGGATTGATTTTGAATTTACAGGTAAAATAATCGATATTTATTTTACAGATTTTCCAGAGGAGAAACTTTTGTTGCCGATTTTCGCCGATAGGTGGCGCCACACCAAGTAGTAATGATATAGGCACTCCTGCGTATATTTACTATAAGTTCTCTTTAGAGTTCATCTTATACTTTTATGCATTGATTGTACTCCTATATACAAATAGAGTTATAACTCTACTCTTAAAGTATATGATCATGGTAAATATCAGAAACTGAAACCATTTATTTTCCCAACTCAATGTAATACAATTTTTATTTGACTTGATCATGGTAAATATCGAAACTGAAACCATTTATTTTCCAATTCAATGTTATAAAAATATTTTATGTTAACATGATCATGGTAAATATCAGAAACTGAAACCATTTATTTGAAAACCACATGTTGCTAAGAACAGGGTTGTTGAACAAAATATCATGTTTCACATCCTTCTGCAACATGTTGCGAATTTGTAATTCACTTGCAACACGCACGAGTGCCTATATCATTACTACTTGGTGGCGCCACCTATCGGCGAAAATCGGCAACAAAGTTCCTTTCTCCTCTGGAAAATCTGTAAAATAAATATCGATTATTTTACCTGTAAATTCAAAATCAATCCTTACATTCTCCCTCTCTCTAAACGAGTTCTACCCTTAGATCCTCCTCTCTCTAAACGAGTTCTACCCTTAGATCCTCCTCTCACTCATGCACTTTTCCCTTTCCCTCTTGTTTATAATGTACTTTTTTTAATGTACGGGTTCGAAACCAGTGTCAAACAGGTTTTTTCATATGCTTGAAATATATTTGATGTGATAGTTTAGAAGTAGTTTTTTTTTTTCCAAGCATTTCCTGTAAAAGGATCTCGTTGACCTTTTTTACTATTATGCTAAAATTTGTTCTTTGTTTTGTTTTTATACTATCCCATAGTTGAGTGCCTATATAATAACTACTAATCAGTCCAGAAAAACTTTTACTTTTGCTCTGCGTGGCCTCAACTGGGATGAAGGTGTGAGACTGCCTTCTTACTCTTGCAGATTGCTCTTAATAGACCTTCCATCCTTACTTAATCGTAGAAAAATGCTTGGTGTGATTTTCATGCACAACTTGATCAGGGGTGACATCGACACCCCTGTTGAGCCGGCATAAACTTCACGATTCTATTAGATCCTCTAGAAATTGTATTCCTTTGTACCTTCCACTGTGTAGATCGAATTATTCCTTGCATGAACGGATTATAATTCGTTCTACCATATAATATCCACCACTAAATCACTTCCTCTACTTAAATCACTAATACTAACATACCTTGCACGTAATTAGTAATGTTCTTTTGTAACTTTACATGTTTAGCGTTGTGTTTAGCCCTAATTTTTCCTCGAATATTAGTATAGCACCTATCTTTCCTGCATGTTCGCGATCGGTTTCGGTACTCGTGTCGCGCGTCATGCGCCAGCGCCCCTCGGTCGGTTGGGCGGGAGAAGGGCTGCGTATCTGCCTGGGATCCGCGCGTAACAGGCTTCGGCTTGGTGTCGCATGGGCCACTTGATGGTGCAGTCATTGCACATCAACGTCTAAGAAAAAAAAATTATGCGGCGTGGTCCAATTTCGAAATACACTTGATAAGTGTATTCTTGATAAGGTATCACAAGGGTTTGGGAAAGTTTGATTTCTCTAGCTCTTATAGGCTCTGAGAACCAGGCGACTCAAAATAAGAACAGCGTAAGCGATTATTTTTTGTGTGAGGGAGAGCGAGGGGGAGGTCAGAGTTATAACTCTATTTGTATATAGGGTACAATCAATGCATAAAAAGTATAAGATGAACTCTAAAGAACTTCTTATAGTAAATATACGCAGGAGTGCCTATATCATTACTACTTGGTGGCGCCACCTATCGGCGAAAATCGGCAACAAAGTTCCTTTCTCCTCTGGAAAATCTGTAAAATAAATATCGATTATTTTACCTGTAAATTCAAAATCAATCCTTACATTCTCCCTCTCTCTAAACAGAGTTCTACCCTTAGATCCTCCCTCTCTCTAAACGAGTTCTACCCTTAGATCCTCCCTCTCACTCATGCACTTTCCCTTTCCCTCTTGTTTATAATGTACTTGTTTAATGTACGGGTTCGAAACCAGTGTCAAACAGGTTTTTTCATATGCTTGAAATATATTTGATGTGATAGTTTAGAAGTTTTTTTTTTTTTTTTCCAAGCATTTCCTGTAAAAGGATCTCGTTGACCTTTTTTTTACTATTATGCTAAAATTTGTTCTTTGTTTTGTTTTCCTTATACTATCCCATAGTTGAGTGCCTATATAATAGCTACTAATCAGTCAGAAAAACTTTTTACTTTTTTTGCTCTGCGTGGCCTCAACTGGGATGAAGGTGTGAGACTGCCTTCTTACTCTTGCAGATTGCTCTTAATAGACCTTCCATCCTTACTTAATCGTAGAAAAATGCTTGGTGTGATTTTCATGCACAACTTGATCAGGGGTGACATCGACACCCCTGTTGAAAGCATAAACTTCACGATTCTATTAGATCCTCTAGAAATTGTATTCCTTTGTACCTTCCACTGTGTAGATCGAATTATTCCTTGCATGAACGGATTATAATTCGTTCTACCATATAATATCCACCACTAAATCACTTCCTCTACTTAAATCACTAATACTAACATACCTTGCACGTAATTAGTAATGTTCTTTTGTAACTTTACATGTTTAGCGTTGTGTTTAGCCCTAATTTTTCCTCGAATATTAGTATAGCACCTATCTTTCCTGCATGTTCGCGATCGGTTTCGGTACTCGTGTCGCGCGTCATGCGCCAGCGCCCTCGGTCGGTTGGGCGGGAGAAGGGCTGCGTATCTGCCTGGGATCCGCGCGTAACAGGCTTCGGCGGTGTCGCATGGGCCACTTGATGGTGCAGTCATTGCACATCAACGTCCTAAAGAAAAAAATTATGCGGCGTGGTCCAATTTCGAAATACACTTGATAAGTGTATTCTTGATAAGGTATCACAAGGGTTTGGAAAGAAAGTTTGATTTCTCTAGCTCTTATAGGCTCTGAGAACCAGGCGACTCAAAATAAGAACAGCGTAAGCGATTATTTTTTGTGTGGGAGAGCGGGGGAGTTCCCCTCCGAACTGCCATACTCCCAAACCTTCCTTGATCAATCCAAAAGCCCCTTCTTTTGAGAGGATCATGACGCAGCATATCCTCCCACTATTTCTCTTCTAATCCAATAACACAAACACAAATACGTACACGCACACACACTTGCATTTTTAATTAATTTGATGTAATTTGTGAAAGAAACAAAAAAAGAAACAGCAACATGTGTACTAGAGGGGAATCACTTTTCCACTCTAAAAGTTTGCGAGGGTTAAGCCGATAAGTGCATTTTTATACGAGCCGAGTGAAATTCTATTACACATTAATTTTAAAACGAAAAGAACGTATGGAGTCGCCGTTAACGTGACACTACTTTTTACCTGTACTCAGTATCTTACATATTTTTTCTGCATCTGTTATCTACATCTTCATCTATATAAGTTCTCACAACGACACACGTACACTGCACGAGGCAGAGTCTGTGAGTGTGAAGAGAATCAGTAACGACAATCATCCCCATAAATGACTTACGCTGCGTGAGGAAGTGGGAAATCGCTGCTGAAAATTAATTTTATCATTGTGGCTATAATAATGATCCGATCTGAACCAGATTCGAAATCTGGGAATTTTGAAGAAGACTAAAAAAAAAATTTTTGGGTGGTCGGAAGGGGACGGGGCGAAATTTTGAAATACACTTGTACTGAAGTGGTATCACAGAAGTTTGGACAGAAAATTTGGTTGCTCCAGCTCTTATAGTCTCTGAGATCCAGAGACTATACTTATTATCTGATCCGATTCAGATTTGGGCATCTGAGAGATATGAGCTTTCTCCTTGATTATGTATTTTTTTTCGTTTTCTGTTATCTTACAAAATTTTGGACGCCACAGATGTGTGGCCTTTGTTGTTTCGGAATGGGCGTGGCGACATTTTGAAACACACTTGTAGGATTGAGATATCACATTAGTATGGAAAAAAAATTTGGTTTGCTCTAGCTCAAATAGGCTCCGAGCAATGAGCGACAAACAAGACATACAGACGGACATGCTGACGGACAGACATGGCTATATCGACTCGGCTATTGATGCTGATCAAGAATATATATACTTTTATGGGGTCGGAAATGATTCATTCTATATGTTATACGCATCCACTTTTACCACAAATACAATATACCCTTTTACTCTTCGAGTACGAGTACAACAATATCCAGAGTAAAAGGGTATATTGTATTTAATATTGACTGGAGTCAGAGATAGTGGTGAAACAGTGAGGATGGCGTAACTGGTGTCTATGTCATTCCATTAAACATTTAGCTTTATTATATGTATCGATAGAAATTTGAATAGTAGGCTAAATCTACATTACTTTCAAATCAATCATGACTAGAATATTACACTCTCTTTTTTTGCCTCCGGCTTCCACCAGAAAGTATCAATTAGGCTAATGGTGAGCTTATGTGGGCCAGAGGAATGCGACCGCTAATGAAAAAAGGAGATTAAAGCGAGAATAAATTGTGATTTTGTTATCCCGGCACATCCGCATTTACATACATATGTATATACGGACACATATAAATCTGTACATGTACTATACATATACATATGGCAGCGAAAGCTTATGGACTTATTATGTGATGGCGTTAAAAAATGAAAAAATTGGGAATAAAAAAAGATTATTTCATCTTAAAAAAATCCCGTGACACGATATTTGTATGCTATCGTGTATGTACATACTATATGGATAATAAATATTAAATAATAATATAATAATTATAAAATAAATAATTTCCTGGACATCAAATTTATACTTTGTTTCAACTTGTATCATATATACAATACATATGTACATCTGTTAAAGATACTATTTACACATTCTCGTAAGGCCTTAAATTTTTTTGTAAAGTATCTCCGAACCGAAAATTACATTGATGTATCTCCGTCTAAAAGGCTCTCAAAAGTCCATAAATAACTTTTGGGCCGCTACAGACTTCAACTTTTTCCTTGGAGCCGTTCAAACCAATAGCTGATCCATATCAATTTGATTCAGCTGAGAAACAAACAAACAAATGCATCAGAACATAATTTTGTGTGTACGAGTACTTATATAAGTACTTAAATAATATGCATGCAAACTTAACGGCGCAGGGCAAGTCTGATTAGACCACCGGAACCACATACTCGTATACAAAAATTATGTGATTTTTTGAAAGCTCTAAACTTATTTACGAATAAATAGCACCAATGTTTTTGAAAGGGCCTGAAGGAGATGGCAGAAAACGAAGGCGATTTCTTTTTTTTAATTCAGAGAAACACAAGACTCTGTTATACACGTCCTTCCTAGACCCCTCTACCCGTCCTACTTCAATCCCATCCACACAGATTTATCTCGCTTAATTTACCGTTATTTGCGCATCAGCTTTGCAACAATGCAAAACCGAGAGAGGTTTATTAGAAGGGGAAACACGAAAACGAAATAAAAACGAGAGAGAACGTACGGAGTCGCTTCGAACGCGACTCTACTTTTATACCCGTACTCAGTGATTTATGTGGAATTTTAAAATGTTTTATCAGTTTTACATTTTACATTTTTGCTACATCTGTCATCGACATCTACATCTACATCATCTACATCAGTTCTCACAACAACACACGTACACTGCACGAGGCAGCATGTTTGAGCGTGAGTGTGTGTGTCGAGGCTGAAGCAACAATCAACCCCAATAAATGACTTACGGCGCAACTGGAAGGGGACAGCTCGTAGCTGAAAATTCATTTGATCATTGTGGCTACAATAATGATCCGATCTGAACCAAATTCGGGAATCTGGTAGATATGGTCATTATCTACAAAACTGCATTTTTATTTTTTTTCTATCTTCAAAATTGTGGTTTTTCGTCTTTTGTGGGGGCGGAAGGGGGCGGGGCGAAATTTTGAAATACACTTGTTCAGGTTTGGTATCACAGGAGTCTTGGCCGAAAAGTTTGGTTGCTCTAGCTCTTATAGTCTCTGAGATCCAGGCTACACAAAAATACAAAAAACCAAATCGACTCGATTTTTGTGTGAGTGCGAAAGGATGGAGCGAAGTTTTTCGTATATTTGCCTCTATTGTGGCTATATTAATGATCCGATCCGATTCAGATTTGGGCCCCTGATAGATATGGTCTTTCTCTATGATTCTGCATTTTTCGTTTTCTGCTATCTTTAAAATTGTGGACGCCACAGATGTGCGCCCTTTGTGGGGGCGGGGAAGTGGGCGGGGCGGAATTTTTAAACTTTTCTAGGGTGAGAGCATACATCAGTCTGGAAAAAAATTTGGTTGCTCTATCTCTTTTTAGCCTTCGAGCAATGGGCGACGAACAAGACGGACAGACGGACAGACGGACGGACAGACAGGGCTATATCGACTCGGCTATTGATGCTGATCAAGAATATATATACTTTATATGGTCGGAAATTACTCCTTCTCTATATTTACACACATCCACTTTTAGCACAAATACAATATACCCTTTTACTCTTCGAGTACGGGTATAATAAACCTTCGCATGGCCCATAAAATTTCATTAGCGTCATATTTTCAAATAATTTTCTTATTTTTTTCCTTTTGCCTTATTTGTTGTCCCAAATATAGGCAAAAGAGAAAGAATCTTTAAGGGAGAGGGAGATGAAGATTGGGATACGGATTCGTTGCGTTTCTTTCCTGGTCCTTTCCTGTCCCACCGTTCGGCTGTTGCGGCTGACTGGTCTCTGGAGAAGTTTGCCACCTAACGAAGGTATAATCATAATTTGAAATTGCTCATTCGAATCTTAGATTGGATTAAGTGCGAATTAGGACATCAATAAGCAATGTGGAAAGGAGGGGGACAGGGAGGGGGTTGTAGATGTAACGCAACATTGACGACAAACTCCACTCCCATCGCCTATTCTGAACAATAGGATCAAAGCGGGATTTTCTAGGTTGGAGTCGGGGGGGGAAAATAGGTAGGTGCAAATGTGCAAAATTGTTTGTCGAGGTGCTTAAGCAGGCAACTTAATGTGCATTGGCTGTCGCCGACAAAACTATAAACCATTAAATGGTTACAGACCCACAACATCTTGGGGCCTAATGGGCTAATCTTGGGGTATGTAATACTTGCGAATACATGATGAACATGAGTAAATTCAATTTTAATCTGGTTTTCAAAAGTATGGGCTACATTCATATTATTCTGAGCCTAAGATTTAGATTTTAACTTCAATGTAAAAATAAAAATAAAACTATTCTATACTCATAAAAGATGATAAACATTACTTTGTTGTGCAAATAATAGACCAATGACTCCCATACAAAATTATTTAATATCACTTCCATTCATTCAATATTCAATTAAGAGCATTCTACCTTCGTTGATCCCCAAGCACCAGAAACCGACAATTTTCCCAGCTTTCGAGAGGCAAATGTTTTGTAACTTTTTTTAGCTCATCAGGCTGGAAACATTTGGACACAAGCCACTGGCTTTGCTGTCTGGCAGGACCGAAATACTATCCTGCAGAAGTTTTCTGCTCTGTTCAGTCCACTTATCAATGCAACCACAAAGGAATCTAACTGTGAGGCGACATCACGCACATTGGCAGGGAGGAAAAGGACAGCAGGGATAGAACCCTCAAGGGCTGACAACATGCACAGATGCTTTGCTGGAAACTAACAAATTATCCCAGCCGAGTGTGAGAACTGTGTGAGTGCATCACTTAGAATATGTCGCCACTAAATACATAGGATAAAACGGGTTGTCGAGGCACTGTGATGCCATATAAAGCATGCGGTGAAAAGCAAACATACAGCAACAATGAGGAAACCCCTGCCTCTTGCTGTGGTGGGGGAAATTAGGAACAATCCACAGCAATTTCCGGTACGAGAAGCTCAAAATTATTTAAACTTTCAGTCCGTTGTCTCCAATCTCTCCTACTCCATTGAAACGTTTGGTTGGACTGTTAAAGAGATGATAAAAGTGACTTATTTTCTAGTTCAGAATGAGGAGATACAAATTTGGATTTCCTGCCAATCCCCCGCAGGTATATGACATGTAACGGAAGTCGTGTCGTCTAAAAGAAAGTTGGAATATGTAAGAGGGCCAGCGATGAAGTGAGTGTTTGACAAACGCTTTCCCACCAGCCAAAGCTAGGATGAACTCAAGCTGCTTCTGAAGTATATCAGAATATATTATGGTCATGGTTTATTTGTGTTGGCTTACATATTTTGAAAGTGTAATTTTTAAGATACACGCCCGTACCGGAATTTATAGATCAATAAGTTAACATACAAAAGTAATAATAACGAGAAAGAACGTACGGAGTCGCTTTGAACGCGACTCTACTTTTATACCCGTACTCAGTCAGTACACATGTGATTTATGTGGAATTTTCAAATGTTTTTATCAGTTTTTACATTTTACATTTTCTTGCTACATCTGTCATCTACATCTACATCATCTACATCATTTCTCACAACAACACACGGACATTGCACGAGGCAGAGCGTGAGTGTGAGTGTGATAATATCATCCCCATAAATGACTTACGCTGCAATCGGGCGGGAAAACACTGAACGGGCGCGGGGTATTCGCGCTTCTGAAAATTCATTTCATCATTGTGGCTACAAAAATGATCCGATCTGATCATTTTTTTTTCTTGTTTCTTGTTTCTTTTTCATGTTTTTTCCTATCTTCAAAATTGTGGATTTTCGTCCTTTGGGTGGGCGGAAGGGGGCGTGGCGGAATTTTGAAATACACTTGTTCAGGTTTGGTATCACAGGAGTCTTGGCCAAAAGTTTGGTTGCTCTAGCTCTTATAGTCTCTGAGATCCAGGCGACACAAAATACAAAAAACCAAATCGACTCGATTTTGTGTGAGTGCGAAAGAGGGGAGGCAGAAGTTTTTTCGTATGTTTTTCTCTATTGTGGCTATATTAATGATCCGATCTGATTCAGATTTGGGCCCCTGATAGATATGGTCTTTCTCTATGATTCTGCATTTTTATACCCGTACTCGAAGAGTAAAATGCTATATTGTATTCGTGGTAAAAGTGGATGTGTGTAACATAGAGAAGGAATAATTTCCGACCCTATAAAGTATGTATATTCTTGATCAGCATCAATAGCCGAGTCGAAATAGCCATGTCTGTCCGTCTGTCTGTCTGTCTGTCCGTCTGTCTGTCTGTCTGTCCGTCATGTTTGTCGCCAATTGCTCGGAGGCAATTTTTTTCATACTGATGTGATCTCTCACTCCTGATGTGATGTGATCTCTCACTCCTAGAAAAGAGTTTAAAAATTTCGCCCCGCCCACTTCCGCCCCACAAAAGGCGCAAATTTGTGGCATCCACAATTTTGAAAATTACAGAAAACCAAAAATGCAGAATCATAGTAAAAGACCATAACTATCAGAGTCCCAAATCTGAATCGGATCGGATCATTAGTATAGCCACAATATAGAAAACCATTTCGAGAAACATCATTCCGTCTCTTTCGCACTCGCACAAAAACGAGTCGATTTGATTTTTCGTGCAAATGAGCGTCTCGATCTCAGAGACTATAAGAGCTACAACACCCAAACTTTTGTCCAAACTCCTGTGATATCGCTTCAGTGCAAGTTTATTTCAAAATTTAGCCACGCCCACTCCCAACCTCTAAAAGACGAAAACCCAAAATTTTGAAGATAGAAAAAAAACGAAAGATCCAGTGTCGTAGAGATTGACAATATCTACCAAATTCTGAATTTGGTTCAGATCGGATCATTATTGTAGCCACAATCATCAAATGAATTTTCGGCAGCGATTTGCCCCGCCTCCTTGCAGGGTAAGTCATTTAAAGGGGATGATAGTCGCTACAGATTCACTCTCTCGCTCACACACTGCTCACACATTCTGCCTCGTGCAGCGTACGTGTGTTTTTGTGAGAAGTGATGTAGATGATATAGTTGTAGATGACAGAAAAAATGTATGTTAAAAAAAAATGTAAAATGTAAAAATCTGATAAAAGCACTGAATGACTGAGTACGGGTATAAAAGTAGAGTCGCGTTCACAGCGACTCCGTACGTTCTTTCTCGTTAGTTTTCTGTTATCTTCAAAATTGTGGGCGACACAGATGTGCGCCCTCTCTGGAGGGCTAGCTATATTGACTCGGACTTGATGCTGATCAAGAATGTATATACTGTATGGGGCTGGAAACGCTTCCTTCTGTGTGTTACACACAACCACTTTTACCACAAATATAATATACCCTTTTACTGTACCTATTTAAATATATCGCTACATTTTCGAGAACATTTTGTACAAGCTCTTTGAATATTCCTTTAGATATGGATGAAACCGCTTTTTTGCGGTTCGGAACCGTTGGCTTCTAGATCGATTTAAGCGACTCGGCCAAATTAGGATTTTGTGAGGCAGTCCCACATCTTTTCGACTTTGGCCGTGCGGGACGGTGGGTTACGACGGTGTTAAGACCTTGAATGAAAAGTCTAGACATTGGCTTACATATTTTGAAAGTGTAATTTTTAAGATACACGCCCGTACCGGAATTTATAGATCAATAAGTTAACATACAAAAGTAATAATAACGAGAAAAGAACGTGCGGAGTCGCTTTGAACGCGACTCTACTTTTATACCCGTACTCAGTCAGTACACATGTGATTTATGTGGAATTTTCAAATGTTTTATCAGTTTTTACATTTTACATTTTCTTGCTACATCTGTCATCTACATCTACATCATCTACATCACTTCTCACAACAACACACGGACATTGCACGAGGCAGAGCGTGAGTGTGAGTGTGATAATATCATCCCCATAAATGACTTACGCTGCAATCGGGCGAGGGGAAACACTGAACGGGCGCGGGGTATTCGCGCTTCTGAAAATTCATTTCATCATTGTGGCTACAAAAATGATCCGATCTGATCATTTTTTTTTCTTTTCTTGTTTCTTTTTCATGTTTTTCCTATCTTCAAAATTGTGGATTTTCGTCCTTTGGGTGGGCGGAAGGGGGCGTGGCGGAATTTTGAAATACACTTGTTCAGGTTTGGTATCACAGGAGTCTTGGCCAAAAGTTTGGTTGCTCTAGCTCTTATAGTCTCTGAGATCCAGGCGACACAAAATACAAAAAAACCAAATCGACTCGATTTTGTGTGAGTGCGAAAGAGGGAGCGAAGTTTTTTTTTTCGTATGTTTTTTCTCTATTGTGGCTATATTAATGATCCGATCTGATTCAGATTTGGGCCCCTGATAGATATGGTCTTTCTCTATGATTCTGCATTTTTTTTTATACCCGTACTCGAAGAGTAAAATGCTATATTGTATTCGTGGTAAAGTGGATGTGTGTAACATAGAGAAGGAATAATTTCCGACCCTATAAAGTATGTATATTCTTGATCAGCATCAATAGCCGAGTCGAAATAGCCATGTCTGTCCGTCTGTCTGTCTGTCTGTCCGTCTGTCTGTCTGTCTGTCCGTCATGTTTGTCGCCAATTGCTCGGAGGCAATTTTTTTCATACTGATGTGATCTCTCACTCCTGATGTGATGTGATCTCTCACTCCTAGAAAAGAGTTTAAAAATTTCGCCCCGCCCACTTCCGCCCCACAAAAGGCGCAAATTTGTGGCATCCACAATTTTGAAAAAATTACAGAAAACCAAAATGCAGAATCATAGTAAAAGACCATAACTATCAGAGTCCCAAATCTGAATCGGATCGGATCATTAGTATAGCCACAATATAGAAAACCATTTCGAGAAACATCATTCCGTCTCTTTCGCACTCGCACAAAAACGAGTCGATTTGATTTTTTCGTGCAAATGAGCGTCTCGATCTCAGAGACTATAAGGCTACAGCACCCAAACTTTTGTCCAAACTCCTGTGATATCGCTTCAGTGCAAGTTTATTTCAAAATTTAGCCACGCCCACTCCCAACCTCTAAAAGACGAAAACCCAAAAATTTTGAAGATAGAAAAAAAACAAAAGATCCAGTGTCGTAGAGATTGACAATATCTACCAAATTCCTGAATTTGGTTCAGATCGGATCATTATTGTAGCCACAATCATCAAATGAATTTTCGGCAGCGATTTGCCCCGCCTCCTTGCAGGGTAAGTCATTTAAGGGGATGATAGTCGCTACAGATTCACTCTCGCTCACACACTGCTCACACATTCTGCCTCGTGCAGCGTACGTGTGTTTTTGTGAGAAGTGATGTAGATGATATAGTTGTAGATGACAGAAAAAAATGTAGCAAAAAAATGTAAAATGTAAAATCTGATAAAGCACTGAATGACTGAGTACGGGTATAAAAGTAGAGTCGCGTTCACAGCGACTCCGTACGTTCTTTCTCGTTAGTTTTCTGTTATCTTCAAAATTGTGGGCGACACAGATGTGCGCCCTCTCTGGAGGGCTATATTGACTCGGACTTGATGCTGATCAAGAATGTATATACTGTATGGGGCTGGAAACGCTTCCTTCTGTGTGTTACACACAACCACTTTTTACCACAAATATAATATACCCTTTTACTGTACCTATTTAAATATATCGCTACATTTTCGAGAACATTTTGTACAAGCTCTTTGAATATTCCTTTAGATATGGATGAAACCGCTTTTTGCGGTTCGGAACCGTTTGGCTTCTAGATCGATTTAAGCGACTCGGCCAAATTAGGATTTTGTGAGGCAGTCCACATCTTTTCGACTTTGGCCGTGCGGGACGGTGGGTTACGACGGTGTTAAGACCTTGAATGAAAAGTCTAGACATTGGCGAGCTGATTTGTAAATTCAAACTCAATTGAATAAATCCCTATCTCGCAAAGCGAGAGCGCAACGCCTCTAGTTGAAATAGATGTGCAGCGAAGCGGAAGTGCGGGACTTCGACCCACTGTCGTAGTTATTTGTGAATCTACGCTTTTGAGCATTCCCAAAAGAGAAATTTTGATATCTTTGGTACTATACCTACCTAATATCCTTCCACATTCGACCCGTACAACTCTCTTGTGTTTATACTGTTAGAAATTGGGTTTCCCGTTATGTAGATATATGTATATATGAAAATACAAAACCGGAGTCAACGGAGAGATACGAGTGGTTCGGTTGAACATTTATTTGAGAGTGAAGAGTAAATGAGTAATTGAGTACATTATGAAACAGTGTTACCAGATTATTGTCGCTTATCTAGATGCTGATATCGATTACATTTTTAACATATACATATACCTCAAAACTTAGTCATGATTTAGGAAGTATGTGAAAAGCAGAGGAAGACCGTATCTGCATCATTTTGTGTGTTTTTGAATTTAAATTAAGTAGAAACTTTCTCTCTACTTCCTGCCTCTGCTCTTCAACGACTTCCTGTATCTATGCCATAAAATTACGCGCATCGTTAGTTGACGATTTGCACCGGACAGCGGATAACGGACAACGGAGACCTTCAAGGCGTGAGCCCAGTGCAAATTAATAGACTTTCCGAAAATGCTGTTGGAAAATGGAAACCCCTCAACATCCTGAGGAGTCTTAAGTCATTTAATTTATTTAGTGGAGAAGGCAATGCGGAAAAACCATATTGTCCTTCATGGTGACCGCTGTCAAGGGCGTGTCCACCCCCACAAAATAAAACTAGAGCAAAGCCTTAAATTGCCAGACCATACACACTGGTTCTAGTCTGGCCGCTGTAATGAATTCAATGATTTTATTGAATTTTGTTTGTAATTTATTAGAGAGAAAGGCAGATGGTTTCAACCTTTTCCACTGCCTTTCCACAAAATAAAGTGAGTGGAGGAGAGTGGGTGCGAGTGTCTTCTTACTCTCTCTATTTTCAATTCCGTCATATGTTCTCGGATAATTTTTTTATTTTATTTTTTACCCATTTTTAACACATTATATGAAGTTATTTATTTTGTAAGAAAATTTATTAAAATTATTCAACTCAAAAGACAGAGAAATATTGAAAAGCAGCTGGGTCAGTATCCCCGAAACCTTGTTCTGACCAACATATCCGGCTGAATCTCTGACTTTCTCGAAAATTATCCCTTTACTCACACCATTTTTTAGTCAAATGATTTTAATCCAATGATAGTTTAATTAAAACTAATAATGATACCCGTACTCGAAGAGTTAGTGGGTACACTCAATTTGTGGTCGAAGTGGATGTTTCTAATGCACAGAAGAAAACGTTTCCGACCACATAAAAGTATACATATATATTTAACTCTCCGAGTACGGGTATACAAATTCCACCCCAATGAGTTTAAGCTCAATCAATTATTTCCCCTGCAACTAGTTAAGAATCATCCATCACTCTCTTGTCCAACCTGTAAGTAAAGGGAACAAAGACCTGAGGGCTCTGTATCCCTGCGATTTATTGAGCTTATCCGCAAAAGTCGTCTCGCGTTTATCCCCAAACTACATGCAATTGGATATTGATATGGGGCCACGACTTCGCCAAGGAAATAGCTTTACCAACCCTGCAGCGGGAAAATGTATACGGCAGTCAGTAACAACAGCATGAACAACCTTAGGTGCAAACAACGAGGAAAAAAGATCACAGAGTGTGAAAGGTAAATCGGTGGCATTCATGCACATTTTTCAGACAGTCACAAGCTTCTGGCTTCAATATTGGCGAATTTAGATACAGATACTCGCAGTAATCTTGTAATTTGATAGAGACAGCAACAGCTGACACCAATAAGACGGAAGACACAAATTGCCATTTGGAGTAAACTGAGAAATGCACTTTTAAGCGTGCTGGTGTGTCTTTCCTCGGCTCTGGCTGGCAATCCTTGAATGTAATCTTTCCGTATAATTTTTGTGTGCTTCTGGCAGTTTCTCAAGTACAGATTAAGGTTAGAAGATTAAGGGAGAACTCAAAACAAATACAATTTGGAGGAAATATAAGTTTGCATAAAAGACAAATCTGGAAGTCAATTTGTAGCCATATACATATGTATTAAATGCGTTTAAACATTTCCTTTCATTAAATATAATTTCCTTTATATAATGTTGGACGTCACAGCGGTTCATCCTCTGTTGGGGCAAAAAGAGGCTGGGCGAAATTTTAAAATACACTTGTAGTTGTGAGATATCACATGAGGCTAGAAAAAAATTAGGTTTCTCTAGCTTTTATAGGCTCTGTCGCTTTTATGGGCGTATTGGTGTTGATCAATAATATATATACTTTATGGGGTCGGAAAGGATTCCTTCCCAGCGTTACACACATCCATTTTTACTACAGATAAAATATACCCCTTAACTCTTCGAGTATGGGTATAAAAACGAAAAATGCAGTATCGTAGAGAATGACCATATATACCAGATTGCCGAATTTTGTTCAGATCGGATCATTTTTACAGCCACAATGATGAACTTAACTTTCAGCAGGTAACTCCCGCCCCTTTAGCGCTGAGAGCCGCTACTCCTTCCCTGTATCGCTCACACAATGCTCACACACTCTGCCTCGTGCAGTGTACGCGGAAATCTAAACGGCCTGTTGCTGTGAGAAGTGATGACAAATGTAGCAAAAACAAAACACAACTGATAAAATATTTAAAAATATCTTAAAACAGTATTTATATCTCAATTGGTAAATTAGAATGGTTGAATCGTTATTTTGGATAGTTTTCAGTTATTGGGTATCCGATTGTCGCCACAAGATCTAAGCGTACAAATATTTTTTACCCCCAACAGTGTGCTTTTCCATAAACAACAGTTACTTAGCATTAGCGAGTAGCGCAACTAGAAACAAACGCCAGGACACGTAGTCAAGCTAAAAAAAGTCCCATAGCATAAAAAAAAAAAAAATCCAAAAAGGCCAGGGCTGAGAGAGGGGGAGCACAGCTCTGAGAGATTCCATTATGAACTTGTGAAGCACGGGTATGCGCCTTGCGTCGTCGTTGCCTCTGAATGTCTAAGTACTAAACCAATAGCAGGAGCAACAACTGGCTGGCACCGCACCTCTTAGCTCCTCACCTCATCGCATCTCTCACCTGCTTCTTTCGCCTGCAGGATTGAGTTGACCTCAGCATCGACAGCTGGAGCAACAAGCAGCACTTAACAAATGGTAAAAGCATCAACAAGCTTCCGCATCCGCAACGGAACGCGACACGGCAAAGGCAGATAGAATGTCTTAGCTCCTGACGCTCTCCCTCGGTTTTCTTGTCAAGCTCATATATCTATCTCACCCTCTCTCTTTCTATCTTTCTCCCTCTATTTTTTCCTCTCTCTGTCTCTTATTGTCGAGCGATTATGCCAAGCAACCCGTTTGTTGGTCGGTATGGTATGCGTACCCACAGTCATACTGAGCATACCAGTGCCTGGTTACCTTTACTGGCACTTGAATCGCATGGAGCACTTGTAAAAGGAAGTGTGTCGGTATGGGATTGAGTCAAGAAGAATGGGTATTATGGCGACTGATGTCTGCGGGAAATAGTCAGGCGACACAGCTTAACGAAAGGGTAAAGCGTGAACATTCTTCAGAAGGAATTTTTTTTTTTTTTTAAATTTATTTATTTACAATCTGTCTTGTGACAATAGGTAAATTTTATGACTAATATTTACATAACAGGAATAGCAGATTTCCAGTGAAACCTGCTATTAAATATAACTTCGAGTTTACTTAGGTTTACCTATCAGGAGATCAAGAATGTGAAATCTTTTTGAGTCTTCTTACTGTTAGGCTATTGTCTACGAGACCTAGGGCTAAATTATTTTTCATGATTGTGAAGTCTGTCTGTATATTTCTTACTATATTTCTTTATCACTTCTTTTATTGTTGGAATATTTAGATCCGTATGAATATTTGCATTGGTAACATAAAATGGAGCGTTAACAATTTGTCGCAATGTTTTTGATTGATAGCGCTGGAGTATTTCAATATTTGAATTGCTGGCTGTTCCCCAGAGCTGGATTGCGTAGGTCAAACAGGCTTCAAAATGGCTTTGTAGAGGAGAACTTTGTTTTCCAAAGTGGCTGCTGATTTTCGACTTAGCAACCAGGACATTTTCAGTGTTTTCAGTCTGAGTTGTTGACATTTCGCTTTTTATGTGCGGTTTCCATGTTAATCTGCGGTCGAGGTGCATGCCAAGATACTTCACACAGGTATCTTGTGGTATTGCTGATCCGTTAAGAGTGACATTTGGGCAGTTTCCTGGTCTTAGTGCGAAAGTTATTTGGACAGACTTCAGGGAGTTGATTTTAATTTTCCAGCGAAGAAGAAACCAGGCTTCAATCAGACTGAGCTCACTTTGCAAGAGATGAGATGCTTCATCTCTAGATGAGCTTGTTGCCAGAATGGCTGTATCGTCAGCATATGTTGCAACGGTGCAGTTGTTTGTTACTGGCATAACTGCCGTATACTCTGCCAGTATAGAGTGTAAAGGACTGGTCCCAAGACAATCCCTTGAGGAACTCCTGCGTTTATGAGAAGTAGTGTTGACGTATCATTTCTCTGCTGCACATAGAAGCATCTCTTAGACAAATAGGATCTCAGTAATAAATAGTATGGAGCAGGTAGCCATTTCTTTATCTTATAGAGTAAACCGTTATGCCAAACACGATCAAACGCTTGTTGAACATCAAGAAAAGAAGCAGTACAGTATTTTTTGTTCTCAAGTGCGGATACTATTTCATTGATAACCCTGTGACATTGCTCAGTGGTCCCGTGGCCTCTTCTGAATCAGGTGGTATTCAGGAAGGATGTAAAGTTCGTCCAAAATTGGCAACATCCTCTTCAGTAGTATTTTTCAAATACTTTCGAGAATATTGTCAACAGACTAATGGGACGGTAAGATGATAGTTCAGTTTCTGTCTTGTTTGGCTTAAGGATCATAATGATTTCTGCACATTTCCATTGACTTGGGAAGTGGTCTAGCCTGAGAATAGCGTTTAAATACTAGTGTGAGAAACCGAATGCATTTTGGTGTTAGAGTTTTAAGAGTGATGCCGTCTATCTTATCCGGGCCTGGTGACTTTTTAGTGTTTAAGCATTTAATTTCGGTCACGACTTCGTCAAAGTGAATACTTTTAATAGGCAAGCTCATTTGACAGGGTGACCCAAGAAAGTTTTCTACTTCAGCCTCTGTTATAGCATTGTTAATATCGTTGGGCTGGAACACAGCATGCAGGTGTTGTGCAAATGCTTCAGCTTGTTCATCATCAGATCTACACCAAGTTCCATTGCTTTTGCGGATGGTTATGTTTCTTTTTGCTGGTCTCTTTAGATATTTAGTTGCTCTCACAGGTTATATTCTTTGTTGCAAGAATTAGGGTCTAAATTTCTCCAGATATGCAGCTAGAGATTCATTTCGTAAGTTTGACAGCAGTTGTTTAAGCTCAGATGCAGCTTTGTTGTATGATCTTTTGTCAGCAGGATAGTGGGTTTCTTGCCAGCGTTTTCTCAGGTCTCTTTTAAGTTGAATTTTTTCTCGAATTTCGGTGGAAAGGTACAATTGGTTTGGTTGTTGGTTTCTGTGGGTGTTATTTGTATTTATGTAGCTCGCTTTGTGAATTGTATTTGTGAAAATCTCCACAGCATAGTCTATTTCCTCTACTGTTTTTTTTAACGAAATATCTAGACTTATGGCTTCGTCTAGGTAGCTTTTTAAACGCGTTAATGTCTGTGGAAGCAGAGATTACTTTTTATAACTTGTCTAGCATATGAGCTATTGTGCTATAGGTCGCTATTATCGGAGAGTGATCTGAGTTAAGATCGAAACTTTCCATTAAACGCATGTGTGATTGTGGGATACCAGAGAATGCCACGAAGTCAATCAAGTCTGGGGTTTTTCGACTATCTGTAGGCCAGTATGTAGGCTTACCAGTTGAGAGAGTTGTTATATTATTATTTCGTATGCATTTATATAATTCGGAACCCTTTTGGGTTAGTAAGTCTGGAGTCCCACCATGGGTGTTTGGCATTGAAGTCGCCTCCAACAATAAACTTTGTTCCCAGTCCTTGAAAAAAGTATCTGCGCAGAAGTTAGAGACTGTATGTGTATGTACATAAATATGTACGAAATATGGTACTTATTTTAATATAATTAGAATTAAATTCAACAATTCTAAGTGTAAAAAAACGAAAGAACGTACGGAGTCGCTTCGAACGCGACTCTACTTTTATACCCGTACTCAGTCATTACACATGTGATTTATGTGGAATTTTCAAATGTTTTATCATTTTTACATTTTACATTTTTTTTGCTACATCTGTCATCGACATCTACATCTACATCATCTACATCAGTTCTCACAACAACACGTACACTGCACGAGGCAGCATGTTTGAGCGTGAGTGTGTGTGTGAGAGAATCTCTGCGACAATCAACCCCAATAAATGACTTTACGCAGCAACTGGCGAGGGAAACACAACCGCGGGGTATTCCCGCTGCTGAAAATTCATTTGATCATTGTGGCTACAATAATGATCCGATCTGAACAAATTCGGGGAATCTGGCAGATATGGTCATTTCCTACAATACTGCATTTTTAGTTTTTTTCTATCTTCAAAATTGTGGATTTTCGTCTTTTTGTGGGGGGCGGAAGGGGGCGGGGAAATTTTGAAAAATACACTTGTTCAGGTTTGGTATCACAGGAGTCTTGGCCAAAAGTTTGGTTGCTCTAGCTCTTATAGTCTCTGAGATCCAGGCTACACAAAATACAAAAACCAAATCGACTCGATTTTGTGTGAGTGCGAAAGGGATGGAGCGAAGTTTTTTCGTATATTTGCCTCTATTGTGGCTATATTAATGATCCGATCCGATTCAGATTTGGGCCCCTGATAGATATAGGCTGTCTCTATGTCTGTCTCTGCATTTTCGTTTTTCTGCTATCTTTAAAATTGTGGACGCCACAGATGTGCGCCCCTTTGTGGGGGCGCGCATTGGGCCGGGGCGAAATTTTTAAACACTTTTCTAGGGTGAGATATCACATCAGTCTGGAAAAAAAAATTTGATTGGTCAGCTCTACCAGCCTTCGTGCAATGGTGAAAAACAAGACGGACGGACAGACGGACGGACATACATGCTATATCGACTCGGCTATTGATGCTGATCAAGAATATATATACTTTATGGGGTCGGAAACGCCTCCTTCTGTAGTGTTACACACATCCACTTTTACCACAAATACAATATACCCTATTACTCTTCGAGTACGGGTATAAAACAGAATACAACTAAATGTTCAATGTTCAAATTTTATGTTTTTAGACCATATTTAAGACCTTATCTATAACTTGATCTTATAGTTCGTTTTTCATAATATTGGCAAAAATATTTGGCATTGGCATTTTAAGCCTTTACTCGAAGGTAAAAGGGTATTTTGTATTTTTGGTAAAAGGGGATGCGTAACCCACAGAAGGAAGCGTTTCGAACCCATAAATGTATATATTCTTGATCAGCATCAATAGGAAAGTCGATTTTTAGCCATGTCAGTCTGTCCGTCCGTCCGTCTGTCTGTCCGTCTGCAAGATCGCCCATTGCTCAGAGGCTATAAGAGCTAGAACAACCAAATTTTTTTCCAGAATGATATACCTCACTCATAAAAATGTATTTCAAAATTTTACCGCGCGCTCTTCCGACCTCTTTTGTCGGTTCCACAATTTTAAATTTAACAGAAAAACGGAAAATGCAAAAATCATAGAGAATTGGATCGGATCATTAGTATAGTCACAATGGAGAAATCCATTTGGGAAGCATAGTTCTCTCTCGCTCTCTCATACACACCAACATGTCTGCTTTTGATTGTTCGACTTTTTTTGTGTCGCCAGGTTTCAGGGGACTATAAGTGCGAGAGCAACCAATCTTTCTGTCAAACTCCTGTGACATCACTCAATACAAGTGTGTTTCAAAAATTTACCCCGCCGATTCCACATAAATCTCATGGGTACTAGGTAAGTACGGGTATAAGAGTAGTATCGCGATAACGGTGACTCAACACGTTCCCTCTCGTTTTAATTTTGCACCGGACAACAATTATTGGGTAACAAAATTCCAAAAAATATATCATACATACATGGCAATTGATGCTGTTCAAACATCCAATTTTACCACAAATACAATATACCCAATAACTCTTCTAGTCCGGGTATAATAAAAACGTAAATTAATTAGCTATTCTAACGCAACGGCTAAAGTAACTTAAAACGAGAGGGAAATTTACCCCGCCGATTCCACATAAATCTCATGGGTACTAGGTAAGTACGGGTATAAAGAGTAGTATCGCGATAACGGTGACTCAACACGTTCCCTCTCGTTTTAATTTTGCACCGGACAACAATTATTGGGTAACAAAAATTCCAAAAATATATCATACATACATATGTAAGTACATATGTACATACATATGTATATCAAGGACGGTTCATTTTTTTTTATATAAATATTTGAATGTTTAAGATACATGTTGTGGAAGAAATGTTCTGCTGTTATTGAAAACAATATAGTTTTTATACCCGTACTCGAAGATTTAAAGAGTATATTGTATTTGTGGTAAAAGTGGATGTGTGTTACAAAAAGAAGAACCCATAAAGTAGATATATTCTTGATCAGCATCATAAGCCGAGTCGATATTGCCATGTCTGTCCGTCCGTCTGTCCGTCAGTCTGTCTGTCCGTCTTGTTTCCCCATTGCTCAGAGATTAAAAAGAGCTAGAGCAACCACATTTTTTTTTTTCCATACTGATGTTCTATTACACTCCTACAAATGTATTTCAAAAAATTTCGAACTCCAGAATTTTGAAGTTAACAGAAAAACTAACGAGAAAGGACGTACGGAGTCGCTGTGATTTATGTGGAATCTTCAAATGTTTTATCAGTTTTACATTTTACATTTGTTTGATGCATCTGTCATCTATAGTACATCTACATCAGTTCTCACAACAACACACGTACACTGCACGAGACAGAGCGTGCGAGTGTGAGTGTGAGAGAATCAGCAGCAGAATCATCCCTCAAAATAAATGTATATTTTGTTATGGTTGTAGCGGGAGGTGGGGGGGCAGCTCGCTGCTGAAAATTCATTTCATCATTGTGGCTATAATAATGATCCGATATGGACCAAAACTCGGGAATCTGGGAGATATGATCATTCCCTACCATACTGAATTTTTCGTTTTTCTCTATCTTCAAAATTATGGATTTTCGTCTTTTGTTTGGGCGGAAGGGGGCGGGGCGAAATTTTGAAATACACTTGTTTAGGTTCGGTATCACAGGAGTCTGGGCTGGTTTGGTTGCTCTAGCTCTTATAGTCTCTGAGATCCAGGCGACACAAAATACAAAAACCAAATCGACTCGATTTTGTGTAAGTGCGAAATAGAGGGAGCGAAGTTTTTTATGTATGTTTTCTCTATTGTGGCTATATTAATGATCCGATCTGATTCAAATTTGGGCCCCTGATAGATATGGGCTGTGCCTATGATTCTTTAGTTTTTTGTTATTTTCAAAATTGTGGCCGCCACAGATGTGCGCCCTTTGTGGGGGCGGAAGTGGGCGGGGCGAAATTTTGAAACACTTTTATAAGTGAGATATCACATCAGAATGGATAAAAAGTTTGCTGTCTCTAGCTCTTATAGCCTTCGAGCAATGGGCGACAAACAAGACGGACGGACGGACAGACGGACGGACAGACAGGGCTATATCGACTCGGCTATTCAGCTGATCAAGAATATATATACTTTATAGGGTCGGAAATTATTCCTTCTCTATGTTACACACATCCACTTTTCCCACAAATACAATATACCCTTTTTATTCTTTGAGTACGGGTATAAAAATGCAGAATCATAGAGAAAGACCATATCTATCAAAAGGCAGAAATTGGATTGGATCATTTGTATATCCACAATGGAGAAAACCATTTCAAGAAACATCGTTCCTTCTCGCTCGCACTCACACACCAACGTGTCGACTTTTGCCTTTTTGGTACAAATGAACGCCTGGATCTCAGAGACTATAAGAGCTAGAGCAACCAAATTTTCTGTCAGACCTATGTGATACCAAACCAAGACAAGTGCTTTTCCAAATTTCGCCACGCCTCCTTCCGCCCACCCAAAAAAGAAAGTCCACAATTTTCAATATAGGAAAGAACGAAAAGAGCGCAGTATCGTAGAGAATGACCATATCTATCAGATTGCCGAATCTGGTTCACATCGGATCATTATCGTAGCCACAATGATGAAATGCCGTGCAGTGTTTTTGTGAGAAATGATCGATGTAGATGACAGATGCAGGCAAAAATTGTAAAATAAAAAAAAAATTATAAAATATTTTAAAATTTCACATATGTATGTATGTGCACACATGTGTACTGACTAAGTACGGGTATAAAAGTAGTGTCGCTTTTAACAGCGACACAACACGTCCCTTCTCGTTTTTTCGATGAAACTTATGGCAATATTCTCAGGCAATATTTGTACAGGACTTACGCTTGGAGGGTAGGGTGGAGAGTGCGCCGTATAGCACCGCACGATAAAATTTGATGATTTTCTAGGCTGCGTTTTGTGTTATTGTTTTGCCCAAGTTCTTGCATATTATCAACGGCAGCGACAGCCAAAATGCGTTCAAGAATTATGTAATCTGTTTAAAAACAAAAATGTCGCGCGACTAGGGACATGTTAAACCCGAAAGGAAAGGTGGCATTGGGTCGACGCTTTTGATTCCCTTCAGAAGTTAAATACATAATTCCTACGGCCCGATTTGGTGCAGCTGGAAGCAAACAGAAGCATATGTATATAAAAAATAAATATGTACATACATATGTACATATTTATGTATGTACTGTTTCCTTTCTGGGAGTTACAAACATCTGCTCAAAATCATAACACCATCTGAGAGGGTATAAAAAAAGAGACCACCTCCTGTAGCATACCCTAAAACAACAAGACCAAAGCAGCAACGGCAACAGGAGCAGCGGTAGCAACGAAAGTAGCGGGAGCAACAAAGAGTCGTTATATAAAATAAGTGGGAAAGAAAAGGAGAATTAAGAGCTGAGAAGAAACAGCAAAATTGGAACCGCACTTTCTTCTTCTTTCCATCTCTCCCTAGCTGTGGAAACAAATTTTGTGCTCAGATAAGAACGAAAGCCATGGAGACTGAGAAAGCGACTGCGACGGCGACGGCGTCAGCGATAACAATTTTTACGATGTCGTTGCCATAGCGAGTGAAGACTTGGGACGACAAACAGTGGTCACTGCCTGAAAAAGTTGCAATAAATAACGGTAATGGGTTGTAGTTGCATGTTGAATGGCTTTTCAATTGTTTTAAGTTTGCATAAATAAGCAGAATGCATGTTATATGTTGTATTCCCTTACTCTAAAGTCAGAGCTGAAAATTAATTTCATCTTTGTGGCTATAATAATGATCCAATCTGAACCAGATCCGGCAATCTGGTAGATATGGTCATTATCTATGATAGATACCACGCATTTTTCGTTTCCTTCTATTTTCGAAATCGTGCACTTTCGTATTTTGTGGTGGCGGAAGCTGTAAAGACTTTGTAGCAGTGTGATATCACTTGAGTTTTGAAAACCAACTTTGATTTTGCTCTAACTCGTATAGTCTTCAAGCACTGGGCTCAACAAGACGGACAGACAAACGTGGCTATATGGACTCGGCAATTGATGCTGTTCAAACATCCAATTTTACCACAAATACAATATACCCAATAACTCTTCTAGTCGGGTATAATAAAAACGTAAATTAATTAGCTATTCTAACGCAACGGCTAAAGTAATTTTAAAACGAGGGAACTTTGTGAGTGGCAGCGGCCGCGACTCTAATTTTATAGCCGTACTCCGTCGGTGTCGGTATATATATGTGTATATATTCACACACAAATACGCCGTTTTATCTCGTTCTCCGCCAGAGGGCGTTACGCACTAGGCATAGTGTGTGACAGCGCGAGAGAGAGCATGAAAGCGTCTGCATCGCTGAATGGCTTTAATTATGATCCGATTCGTATCATCCGTTTTTTCGTATCATCAAAATTGTGGACGCCACAGATTTTCGTGTTTGTGGGGGCGGTAGGGAGCGAGCAATTGAGCACATGAGTCTAGAAACAAAACTTGTTTGCTCAAGAGCTAGTCTCTGAGAACTAGGCGACAAACACGACGGATAGACGGACAAGCGGACAAACGGACATGGCTATATCGACTTGGCTATTGATGCTGATCAATAATATATATACTTTATTGCGTCGGAATCGTTTACTTCTCTGCGTTACACACATACATTTTAACCACAAATACAATATAGTATACCCACTAAGTCTTCAGTACGCGTAAAAAGGGTGCTGGATCGCGTAATCCCTGACGCTTTAGTCGGCAGGAGGTCCAAATATTCACAGCTGCCTTCTAGAATCCATCAAAAGCATCAGTAGGAAACATTTGTTGCTAACCGTAAGTCCTTTACACTCCTTTCGCCCACTTTGCCGGCGCTGCAATATGTTTGATGTCCGCGCTCCGCTTTTCATTTGAGACTTTGAACTGCAAATAGACAAACGTGTTTCACAGCAGGGTAATAGTTCGTTGTGGGATGTCGCATCTGCATTTCAGTTTCCACATTTCCATCATCAGAATCTTTTGTGCCGACTTTGCTTTTTCGGTTTTTCTGTATTTACATATCAAATTAAAAGCGTCTGAGTAATTTGAGCGCTTCCCCACATAGTCATGACCAGAGAGAGGAGATCTCCCTGAAAGATTGACAGAAGAAGATAGAAGGGAGGAAAAGGAAGTTTGCCGAGGGTTTTAGACTACAGGAAGGTTCTACGACTCCACCCTTAACCTCCACCACAACATGGCGCTTTTTTCCGGCACATTGTCTGATGAAAGAAGAGCCCGTAGCTGTGAAATAAATAAAATTCATGTTAGATGGTTATAATTTGCTATAATAAGCTATAATGAACGAGAAAAGAACGTGTTGTGTCGCCGTTACGCGAAACTTCTTTTATACCCGTACTCAGTCGGTATGATTTATGTGGAATTTTCAAATGTTTTATCAGTTTTACATTTTAAATTTTTTTCTGCATCTGTCATCTACATCGACATCTACATCAGTTTTCACAGCAACATACTTACACTGCGTAGAGAGAATCTGTAGCGGCTATCAACGCTAAATGTCGTGTTTGTTGCGGGGGGTGGGGAATATCGCTGCTGAAAATTCATTTCATCATTGTAGCTGTAATAATGATATTTGGGAACCTGGTAAGAATAACTACGATACTGCATTTTTCGTTATTTTCTATCTTCAAAGATTTTTGTTCTTTTGGTGGGGCGGAAGTGGACGGGGCGAAATTTTGAACTTTTTTTCTAGGGTGAGAGAACACATCAGTCTGGAAAAAATTTGGTTGCTCTATCTCTTTTTACCCTTCGAGCAATGGGCGACAAAATGTAGCGTCCACAATTTTGAAGATAGCAGAAAACGAAAAATGCAGAATCATGAGAAAGACCATATCTATCAGGGGCCCAAATCTGAATCGGATCGGATCATTAATATAGCCACAATAGACAAAAACATACGCAAAAGACTTCGCTCCATCCCTTTCGCACTCACACAAAATCGAGTCGATTTTTTTTTGTATTTTGTGTAGCCTGGATCTCAGAGACTATAAGAGCTAGAGCAACCAAACTTTTGGCCAAGACTCCTGTGATACCTGCCCCACAAAAGACGAAAATCCACAATTTTGAAAGATAGAAAAAACCAAAATGCAGTATCATAGGAAATGATCATATCTACCAGATTCCCGAATTTGGTTCAGATCGGATCATTATTGTAGCCACAATGATCAAAATGAATTTTCGTTCATTCAGTGATTCCCCGCCGTTAGTGTTTCCCTCGTCCGATTGCTGCTTAAGTCATTTACTGGGGTTGATTGTCGCAGCAGATTCTCTCACACACTCACGCTCAAACATGCTGCCTCGTGCAGTGTACGTGTGTTGTTGTGAGAACTGATGTAAATGATGTAGATGTAGATATCGATGACAGATGTAGCAAAAATGTAAAATGTAAAAACTGATAAAACATTTTAAAAAATTCCACATAAATCACTGAGTACGGGTATAAAAGTAGAGTCGCGTTCGAAGCGACTCCGTACGTTCTCTCTCGTTATTCAACGTATGTCGAAGAACTAACTTATAAGCTAAGCTTAATTCTAACATTATCATAATGGTGTGGTGTACTCCCAAAGCTTGGAGAGCATAGGTGGAAAGCATCGAAAGTACGCTGCCAGCATGCATAGGAGGGCATACTTTTTTTCGGCATGAACATCCTCCCCCTTGCAATATAATTGCAATGCAATGTGGGAAGGAACGGGGAAGGGGCCGCTCTTCCTGGTTTATGCGGTGTCACAGGTGCCCCTAAGAGTCCATCCGAGCACCGTGTTCTGAGCCACTGGGAAGCCGTCCGTGCTTGGGATCACTCTGGCAAATTACTTTCGGGTAAACATCTGCGCCGAGTATCAGGGAGATTGTACAAGGCTTGTGGAACTGAGCATCCGCCAGGACCATATTGGCGAAATGCTCCTTAACGTGGTCTCCTAGGGGCCTCGTCGGTGTCCGTATCTGTAGCTGAGGCTCTACAGTCAGGACCACCTCGATCCTGACATCGCTCTTCGTTCTTGACTGGATGAAGGTAGTGCAAGCACCTTCGGCACCAACCCGTGTAACGGAGAGCTGAAAAGGCCGTTGCCAATGATGCATTGATGCGGCTGACTGGGCTGCACGGATCTATAAGCCAACCTCAAAAGTTTTAAGCCCGTTGTCCACAACGACTACTGCCGTTGGTAGGACGCTCCTGGACTGAAGGGCGATGTCAGGGTTGTTGGAGGAGCAGTGGGCTGGGCGTGATCTTGCCGGGGGCGAGCTGGCCCTCGGCCCATTGGATCGAGCCTTGGGACGTGGGTCCTCTGTGATCACCCAGGTGGAGGGCGTATGGTGGTTTTCCGCACACCCGGCAAGTATTGCCGCTTCGCACATGAGCGCCCGGGTGTTGGTGGGCCGAGACAATTGTGACGGTACTTGTTGATCAGTACTGCCCGTAGACGCTTTTTCTGCGCTTAGGGTGAGGAACCGCTGGCACTTCCGTAAAGGGTGGACTCCTCGGCAGACCCGACAACGGAAGCTGCCGACTCCTCTCGGCAGGCTGCGCGTTGAACTGGACGACGGCGAAGTCATGCTGGAAAGAAGACGTAGGAGATTAGTGGAGTTTGGATCTTATGCACCGAACAGCAAGCAACACATTAACTAGTTGGATACTTGGACGTGGACATTGCTCTCTATAGGAAGAAGAATGAGCTTTGCTACTGGCCCATAATGGTCCGCGGACAGTTAAAACATCGACCACACGGGCCATGCCATCGACCCGGGATAGGTTCGTTCAATCCTTCAAGGCGCCATTCGTTAAGTTGCAGGTTATCTTCCTTTACGACAACCATATCGCCCGGTTTGGAGATTTCGGTAGGAAGTTGCCACTTATTCCGTTTGTGCAATTCTTCATGGTATTCTTCCTTTCAACGCAAACAGAACTGTTGATTGCGGGCCTTAAAGACGGCGCCATCGGTTGATGATGGATTCTGCGTTCTCTATTATCTCTGGCTTGCAATTGAAATCGCGGGCCGCCAACTAAAAAGTGGCCTGGACTTAAGGCGAGAAGGTCAGTTGGATCTTCTGACATAGGTGAGATTGGCCTAGAGTTCAAGCACGCTTCGATTTTTGGAAAGGAGGGTCGACAGTATCTCGAAAGTATACTTCCTTGTGGAGGTAGACTTGTAGAAAAGTGACTTGAAACTTTTTACCCCCGCTTCCCACAAAACCGCCCATGTGAGGGCGGCTGGAGGATTCAACTGCCACGTGAGCTGTTGTTGCGTATATGCTGCAATAACGCTCGCTCTAATTTTTAATACATTTCAGGAAATCATGAGCGAGGGCTTTTTCGGCTCCGACAGACGTCTTCCCATTATCGGAACACATTTGCTGAGGGCAACCGCGCCTTGCTATGAACCGATTAAAGCTGCTAGGAACTTCTCGTGTGAGATCGAGGTCGCTTCCAGATGGATAGCCTTCGTGTTAAAAGCACACGAAAAAAACACACATACCCTTTGGTTATGCGGCATGCGCGACCTGCGTACGTCTTGATATTGAATGGTCAGCGAAGTCGACACCCGTTCGAGTGAAAGGACGTGAGAACGTCGTCTCTCTTCGGGCAGGTCCCCATAAGTTAAGTTTGCAACTTCCTGCGATGGACCACACAGACCTTACAGGCGTTTATAGTGGATCTGACTAAGGTCCTTAGTTTTGGGACCCAATACTTGGATCGGATAAGCCGCATCATTAATTGGTTTTCCCCATGCAGTGCGATGCGATGGAGTGAACTGAACGATGAGACGTGTGAAAGCGCTTGAATACGGGAGAATGATCGGATGCTTCTCATCATAGCTAAGGGACTCCGATTTGCTCACCCGACCGCATGCTCTTATGTTGTTGGTGTTGGTCGATAAATGGATTCAAGTTAATGATGCAGCTAGACGTAGGAAGAGGTTGCTTCTTCAGCAAATGCCGAAATTCGTTGGCATATTCTAAGCGCTGAGTATGGATGATCATACGCTCCTGTGTCTCCGGATAGCTCGTGGCTACTGAGCTCGTCTGAAATTGGGTGTTTGGCTTCTGACACCGCTTGAGGAATCAACACACATAGGCCAGGACTCTCAGGGCCTTTCAAACTCTGAGAAGCGGGCTGGAAACTGGACTCTGGTGTCTGAGACACGTTATGTCTGTTTCAAGCAGAGGTTCGACTGGGACGGGCCATTGGTTTTGGCTTAACTGCAACCATTCTGGCCCGTGCCACCATAAATCGCTGCTAAACAGCTCTTGGGATGATACCCTCTGCTCGCTAAGTCAGCCGGGATGTGCTCCGATCTGACGTGCGACCACTTTTCCGGGCTGACGGACTCTGTGATCTTAGTCACTCGGTTAGCCACAAACGTTGTCCATTTGCATGGTTGCTTGTTCAGCCAGGCTAACACGATTGTGGAGTCTGTCCAATAAAAGCATTCGTAGCTATCAATGGACAGTTGAGGAAGAAGCGACAAGGACAGTTCCGCCAGAAGAACCGCCCGCATAGTCCAAAACGAGGTAGGGACACGGTCTACACAGGGGCGACCCTGGTTTTGCCGTGAGTAGGTGGACAGAGATCTTCTGGTCGGTCTCTACACGAACGTAGATTGCGGCACCAAAAGCACGTTGGGATGCATCACCGAACCCGTGAAACTGCAGTTTTGCTCTGGGGTGATACTGTACCCATCTTGGTATTTGAATTTTCGGAGCGGGATAGCTGAGAAGAAAGTCTCGCCATCTTTGAAGGAGGTCTGTTGGCAGAGTCATCCCATCCAAGCTCTTTTAAGCCAGATCTCCTGCATAAGATTTTTGCTCGGACCATAAATGGAGCTAGCCATCCCGCTGGATCGAATAATATCGATATTTGGGATAGGCCTTCCCTTTTCGTGTACGAGGAACTTAAGTCTACCTCGGACGGTTGAAAGAAGAACTTGTCCTTCTGAGCCTGCCACCGGATCCCTAATGTTTTAGCGGAGCTAGAATCCTCCATTTCAAGAAAATCGGCGCACAGTCGATGGTCCATAGGAATGTCCGGAAGGACTTTTGCTTCGTGTTAGACGTCCACTTCCTCAACTTAAAACCTGCACTATCTAGAGCGGAGCTCTTTCTTTGATTGCTGCGATGGCCTTCTATTTGTTTTGTGTGCGCCAGCCAGCTTAAACATCGTCAACATACATGGATTCGGATATGATGCTGCTTGCCAGTGGGTAGATCTCTCGGACATTTTCAGCAAGTTTCTTGAGCACGCGAATGGCTAAGTATGGTGCGCAATTCACACCGAACGTGACGGTTTGTAAGTTCATAGTCACAGAGCTCACCATCTTTATGACGAAAAAGGATTCTTTGGAACCTTGTCTGCGTCGGATCGAGGTTTATTTGCCTATACATCTTTGTGATGTCAGCATTAAAAACAAATTGGAAGAAACGCCATTTCAGTATCTGAATGGTCAGGTCTGATTGGAGAACAGGTCCTGGATGTAGGATGTCGTCTTACTCTTTCCATTTGAGGATGGACTTGAGGCATTAAATACTACCCGTAATTTGGTAGTAGTGCTGTCTGTTTTAAGGACAGAATGATGGGGCAGATACAAGTTGTCAGAGTCATTGCTTGGAGGTACTCGTCGCATGTAACCTAAGTCTACATACTCTTGGAGGACGCGGTCGTGCTGCTCTTTTAAAGTTGGGTTCCGTTTTAAACGGCCTTCATTTTGAGGAACTGAGCCAGCGCGATTGATCTTGAATGGCCTAAGTCGACCATTTCAGGATTCCGAAAGGGTAATGACACCATATATCTGCCACTGGAATTTCTACGGGTAGTTCAGATGAAATTGTCTTCGCAGACGGAATCTGAGGACTCTTCTGCCCTCCTGGCTGGAAGATCCTCCACCTCCCAAAACTGAGTTAAAAGTTTTTCTAACCGCTGCTCTGTTTTGACCTTTACCCTAGTAGCAAAGGAAGAAATTGTGGGGTGCGTTAACTCCCTCCGCTACTGGTCCTGTGAGGATCCATCCAAATATAGTCTCTTGACCGAGTAGCGAGCCGCAAATGTTTGGTTGGGAGCCGCCTAACAAAATGGATGGGAGGATATCTGCACCTAAAAGCACATCTACCTGCGAGCTCTGATAGAAAAAGGGTCGGCCAGGGGGAATGTTTGGCAGGTCCTTTACAAAATCTTGAGGAATTGGATACGAGGGTAAAGTGCCTGCCACATTTGGGAGTACATAGGCCGAGGTTTCTATGTGGATCTTCGGTTTTGATGGTGAGCCTATTTGGAAGTGGCATATCTTTTGAGGCCTGGCTGAAATTGCTTGGCTGCCTGTTTTGAACCCTGAACTGGTTGGAAACACAAAAAGCTTGATGATCTGAACATATTTTTTCGGAGATGAACGTTGCTTCCGATCAGAATCTATCAATGCAAAAAGTGCTTTAAACTGACTCCCACCTTGGCATATGTTTATAATAAACACCTTTTTTGTTGTAGGCTAGTTTTGCACATTGGAGGATAAGCGGGACTGTATCTCTTGGGTTGGGTTTGGATTGGGGGAACTGTTGCAAAGGGGCTCTGAAGGGTGGCTACCACGGTGCAGAATTTTGTATTCATTAATTTTTGCCATTGAAACAATTATGTTGGCTCGTGCAATCTTTTTGATTTAATTGCCCTCTAGCGAATTCAAATTTCATACACATTCTTTTTGTTGCTTTATGTAGTTGGCTCTATCAAGCCGACATTTGGAAAAAACGTATCCATGTTGACGTGACGCACGGGATGGTTTTCTTTCGAGCAAAGGTTGCATGTGCGCGTTTTTTCGCTGACTTTTGCTTCAAAGTTTTTGACGTTTTGGAGATTTTCTTCCTTTTTCTCGTGCCTGGAAAGCTCATTTGCCTGGAAGTGTTCGCGTTCTCCATCGCGACGGTGACAAGTATCGTTCACTCAGGAATTTATTCATGGCTGGCCATGACGGAATCTTGGTTTTTGGGAAGAGTTTGCTCCCAAAGCGTAAGGTCACTTGAGGCAGTTTCGATGAAACAAGGAATACCAGAACTCCATCAGCAAAACGGTTGTCAATAGGAACATCGGAGTAATGTTCCAGGGCCGTTAGGCACCCCTGGATATCACCTTCTCTTTCAAAGCAGCTCCGGATTCAGGAAAAACCGAAAAGGATCTTAAGTTGACTATTAACAAGAGTTCTCTCATTTTTCAAAAATGTTGTTGAATATTCAGGAATAGATAAAGCACACTTTAAATAAGAACACTAACAAAAAAAAAAAATTTTTATTATGTATATATTTTGTATACAGGATACTGTTTTATCTTTGTATTTATTTGTTACGGACGGAATGCTGGAATGAAGTCCGCAGTAAAAGTTTTGACCCGCAGGTTGCAGGGGTATCACTTTGTATGCACAAAACGGAATAAGCAGCCGCTCTGCTATGCTATGTACGTATGTATGTAGGTACATATTTTCGAGTTGGACATCCGGGAATATGTTGCTGAAAAGTTTTTTATTTCTTTGTATACAGGTTAAGGATTTCACTGCAAACGCTAAATTTAATGGATATGGCATGCAGTTAAATTGTATATTTTTATTGGAAATTTTTAATGTAAACGCATGCAAAACATTAATGTTCAGTGATCGGAGAGAGACGAATTACACAAACGGAATGTGACTTGACTTTTTTTATACCCGTACTCGGAGTAATTGGGTATATTGTATTTGTGGTAAAAGTGGATGTGCGTAACATAGAGTCTGTAATTTCCGACCATATAAAGTATATATATGTCTTGATCAGCATCAATAGCCGAGTCGATATAGCCCTGTCTGTCCGTCCGTCTGTCCGTCTGTCCGTCTTGTTCGTCGGTGCATTGCTCGTAGGCTAAAAGAGATAGAGCAACCAAATTTTTTCAGACTGATGTATTCTCTCTAGAAAAAGTTTAAAAATTCCCGTAGGCCCACTTCCGCCCCAAAAAGGGCGCACATGCCTGTGGCGTCCACAATTTTGAAGATAGCGAAAACTAAAAATGCAGAATCATAGAAAGACCATATCTATCAGGGGCCCAAATCTGAATCGGATCGGATCATTAATATAGCCACAATGGACAAAAACATACGCAAAATCTTCGCTCATCCCTTCAGCACTCACACAAAAATCGAGTAATTTTTGGTTTTCGTATAAATGAGCGCCTCGATCTCAGGAGACTATAAGAGCTAGAACAACCAAATTTTTGCCTAGACTCCTGTGATATCCTTCAGTGCAAGTTTATTTCAAAATTTTGTCACGCCCACTCCCGCCCCAAAAAGACGAAAATCCACAATTTTGAAGATAGAAAAAAAATAAAAATGCAGTATTGTGGGAGAATGACCATATCTACCAGATTCCCGAATTTGGTTCAGATCGGATCATTATTGTAGCCACAATGATCAAATGAATTTTCGGCAGCGGCTGCCCCTGCCCTTAAGCAAAACAAAATATACATTTTTATTAGGGTTGATGGCAGAAGCGGCTGCTGCTGATTCTCTCACACACACTCACGCTCCAAACATGCTGCCTCGTGCAGTGTACGTGTGTTGTTGTGAGAACTGATATGATGATGTAGATGTAGATGTCGTTGACAGATGTAGCAAAAATGTCGTGTTAAAACTGATAAAACATTTTAAAATTTCACATAAATCATTGAGTACGGGTATAAAGTAGCGTCGCGTTCGAAGCGACTCCGTATGGCTCTCTCGTTTTTTTATATATTCTGTTTTTTTTTTTTGGATACGGAAAACTGTGTGGGTTTTTTTTTTTTATAGGAAAACTGTGTGGGTTTTGATAGTGAAAAAGAAAAAACGGTTCATAAATCAATGTATGTAAAATGTACATATGTACATATGTATACAAGCCGGTCTCAGTGAGATGGATGCGATTAGATTCGAAGGGGAGCAATTGGAGAATTTGTAAAATGTATTTATTTTGGAGACTTGCACTTTGCCGAATTTTTCTTTCTTCGGAGAAACCTTGGAGAGGTTTTATTTATATATGAAAAAAATGGCGGTTTTTTATCTTTTCCTTCTTTGTCTTCTTTTTTCTCCTTTTTTCACTTGCACTTTTCTTTGCTTTAAAATCCCTCCACACACTACACACAGACACACACATATTGGAATATATTGGAATTATATACTTAGCTGGCAGTTTTTGAATCAAGCTGGGGCGAGCGGATTGGGGGATATTTTTATCCGTGATTTTCCTTAAAAATCCAATTTGAAGATCCGGCTCGAAGGACCAAATGTTGTAGTGGGAGACTGGCCAAAAAAGTATTTTCCTTCCTACTTTTTGTGGTGGGCACTGAAGTGATCGATGCTGGGGATCGAACTCGTGTTCAAAAACGTAGAAAAAATGAATGACGAAAGAACTCAGGGCGTCCAGAAAATATGCGCTTCCTTTTTATTCAACGTATGTCGAAGAACTAACTTATAAGCTAAGCTTAATTCTAACGTTATCATAATGGGTGTGGTGTACTCCCAAAGCTTGGAGAGCATAGGTGGAGAGCATCGAAAGAGTACGCTGCAGCCTGCATGCTTGGGTGCATACTTTTCGGCATGAACAAGTTGTATTGCAAAATTTCTCCCCGAAACGAGAAAGTCAAAAGCACAGTATCGTTGTATCGTTGCGGAAGCTGGACCACATCAGAATAATATTATGGCCAGAAAAAAATTATAATTTTCAGTTGCTATCCCACCCCATTCCAGCGCTGCACCGGCTGGTCATTTCTCTATCTCGATCACTCCCTGTGCATTTGTGAGATGTAGAATATACAGTGCACATGTAGATGATATATGTAGCAACAAAATGTAAGCTAATAAAATATTTAAAATTCACAAACGTTCCCTTTCGTTCTGTTTTATCAGCGATATTACAAGTGACTACAAGATGCAAGAACGCATCTTATCCATTAAAACTAGTTTGATTTTAAATTGTATGCATTAAAGCATAGAACGCAGATCGAAAAACTGTTTGCTAGAGTACAAAATGTCATATACTCGTATTTTTCTTAGCGGTCAGTGGTATGACCAGAGGTGTGCAGTGCAGTCCGTACGGTTACACTGCTCAGATGTTGGCACCAATGGAAATTAGGGAAACATGAATGCCTTCTTGGAAAAGCGTTGTTCTCTTCTGACAACTCTGCAGTTTCCTGACGACAATGTGCTAAATGGAGAGCGATCTCCATATTACATTGTTGGAGATGATGCATTTCCTGCATCTGACTACGAAGCCATACTGCTCCCGAAGCCTGGCTATGGACGAGCGTATTTTCAACTACAGAACCCGAGCACGTCGTTGCACTGAGAATGCGGTGGGCCGGGTCTTCCAGACACTCTCTTACTTTCGATCAGAGTCTAAGCTTAAACATATAATTACATTTTAAAATTAATTTCTATTCATCTCAGTGGCCACAATCTGCCATGCAGCTTTTATAAATTAAAATTAAAATTATTAAAATTAAAAAATTATGCATACTAAAATTCCTCAACAGCTCCCTTTTTTTTGGACCTGCTTAATTGGTTTAATAGGACCTTCGTAGCTGAAATCCCCTAACGGCTTGTTTGGTTTTGCTTCTTGCCAACCATTTTTCCATGTTTACTTTCTGTTTGCTAGCAGAAGATAGAACAAAAGATATATTTTTTCGCGGGCTATAAAAATACCTGCTAATACCAACAAATACCATGGGCTGCTTTTCTAAGATCTATCGGCCTGTTTTTAAATCTCATTACTACCACCAACCATTCTTTGCTTTCTTAGCGAACGCAGAGAACAAAACGAGAAAAAAAGAACGTACGGGCCGCTGTGAACGTGACTCTACTTTTATACTCGTACTCAGTCAGTACAAATGTAATTTATGTTGAATTTTCGAATGTTTTATCAGTTTTACATTTTACATTTTTTTTTTTTCTACATCTATATCATCTACATCACTTCTCACATCAACACACGTTCACTGCACGATGCAGAATTTGTGAGCAGTGAGTGAGCGAGAGAGAGAGAATCTGTAGCGACAATCATCCCCATAACTTACTTACGCTGCAAAGGGAAGGGGAATTCGCTGCTGAAAATTCATTTTCATCATTATGGCTTCAATAATGATCCGATCTGAACCAAATTCGGGAATCTGATAGATATTTTCATTCTCTACGTAACTTCATTTTCGTTTTTCTCTATCTTAAAATTGTGGACTTTCATCTTTTGTGGTGGCGGACGGGGCGGGGGCGAAACTTTGAACTACAATTGTCTTGGTTTTGGTATCACAGGAGTCTTGACAGAAGATTTTGGTTGCTCTAGCTCTTATAGGCTCTGAGATCCAGGCGTTCATTTTGTACGTAAAAAACCAAATCGACTCGTTTTTTGTGTGAGTACGAAAGAAAGGGAATGATGTTTTTCGAAATGGTTTTCTCAATTGTGGCTATACTAATAATCCGATTCAGATTTGGGCCTCTGATAGATATGGTCTTTCTCTATGATTCTGCATTTTTATACCCGTACTCCTTTGTAAAAGGGTTTTATTGGGGATGGTAAAAGTGGATGTGTTGGGTAACAGAGAGATCTCAGAGCCTATAAGAGCTAGAGCAACCAAAATCTTCTGTCAAGATTCCTGTGATACTCCAAATCAAGACGAGTGTATTTCAAAATTTCGCCGCGCCCCCTTTCGACCGCCCGAAAGATGAAAGTTCACAATGCAAAATGCAGTATCGTAGGGAATGATCATATCTACCAGATTCCCGAATTTGGTTCAGATCGGATCATTATTATAGCCAAAATGATAAAATGAATTTTCAGCAGCAATTTCCCCCTTCCCTTCCTTACTACTTTGTGGTGGGCACTGAAGCGGTCGCTGCTGGGGATCGAACTCGTGTCCAAAACGTAGAAAAAATGAATGGTGAAAGATTTCAGGGCGTCCAGAAAATATGCGCTTCCTTTTTATTCAACGTATGTCGAAGAACTAACTTATAAGCTAAGCTTAATTCTAACATTATCATAATGGTGTGGTGTACTCCCAAAGCTTGGAGAGCATAGGTGGAGAGCAGTCGAAAGAGTACGCTGCAGCCTGCATGCTTGGGTGCATACTTTTCGGCATGAACAAGTGTATTGCAAAATTTCTCTTCGAAACGAGAAAGTCAAAAGCACAGTATCGTTGTATCGTTGCGGAAGCTGGACCACATCAAGAATAATATTTGGCCAGAAAAAAAAAAAATAATTTTCAGTTGCTATCCACCCCATTCCAGCGCTGCACCGGCTGGTCATTTTCTATCTCGATCACTCCCCTGTGCATTGTGAGATGTAGAATATACAGTGCACATGTAGATGATATATGTAGCAACAAAATGTAAGCTAATAAAATATTTAAAATTCCACAACGTTCCCTTTCGTTCTGTTTTTATCAGCGATATTACAAAGTGACTTTAAAGATGCAAAAACGCATCTTATCCATTAAAACTAGTTTGATTTTAAATTGTATGCATTAAAGCATAGAACGCAGATCGAAAAACTGTTTGCTAGCGTACAAATGTCATATACTCGTATTTTTGTAGCGGTCAGTGGTATGACCAGAGGTGTGCAGTGCGGTCCGTACGGTTACACTGCTCAGATGTTGGCACCAATGGAAATTAGGGAAACATGAATGCCTTCTGGGAAAAGCGTTGTTCTCTTCTGACTGCTTCTGCAGTTTTCTGACGACAATGTGCTAAATGGAGAGCGAAAACCCATATTCCATTGTAGGAGATGATGCATTTCCTGGTGTTCATCTGACTACGAAGCCATACTGCTCCCGAAGCCTGGCTATGGACGAGCGTATTTTTCAACTACATTCTCGAGCACGTCGTTGCACTGAGAATGCTTCCCAGCCACTTCCACTCTTCCAGACACTCTCTTACGTTTTCGATCAGAGTACTAAGCTTAAACATATAATTACATTTTAAAATTCATTTCTATTCATCTCAGTTGGCGTTCAATCTGCCATGCACTTCTATAAATTAAAATTAAAATTATTAAAATTAAAATTATGCATACTAAAATTCCTCAACAGCTCCTGTTTTTTTTTTTGGACCTGCTTAATTAGTTTAATAGGACCTTCGTAGCTGAAATCCCCTAACGGCTTGTTTGGTTTTGCTTCTTGCCAACCATTTTCCATGTTTACTTTCTGTTTGCTAGCAGAAGATAGAACACAGATATATTTTTGGCGGGCTATAAAAATACCTCGCTAATACCAACAAATACCATGGGCTGCTTTTCTAAAGATCTATCGGCCTGTTTTTTTTTTATGGCTCATTACTACCACCAACCATTCTCCACCTTTCTTAGCGAACGCAAAGAGAACAAAACGAGAAAAGAACGTACGGAGCCGCTGTGAACGTGACTCTACTTTTATACTCGTACTCAGTCAGTACAAATGTAATTTATGTTGAATTTTCAAATGTTTTATCAGTTTTACATTTTTACTTTTTTTTCTACATCTGTCATATACATCTATATTATCTACATCACTTCTCACATCAACACGTTCCTGCACGATGCAGAATTTTGTGAGCAGTGAGTGAGCGAGAGAGAGAATCTGTAGCGACAATCATCCCCATAACTTACTTACGCTGCAAAGGGGAGGGGGGAATTCGCTGCTGAAAATTCATTTTTCATCATTATGGCTACAATAATGATCCGATCTGGGACAAATTCGGGAATCTGATAGATATTTTTCATTCTCTACGCAACTTCATTTTTCGTTTTTCTCTATCTTTAAAATTGTGGACTTTCATCTTTTTGTGGTGGCGGACGGGCGGGGCGAAATTTTGAAAATACAATTGTCTTGGTTTTGGTATCACAGGAGTCTTGACAGAAGATTTTGGTTGCTCTAGCTCTTATAGGCTCTGAGATCAGGCGTTCATTTGTACGAAAAACCAAATCGACTCGTTTTTGTGTGAGTACGAAGGAAAGGGAATGATGTTTTTTTCGAAATGGTTTTCTCAATTGTGGCTATACTAATAATCCGATTCAGATTTGGGCCTCTGATAGATATGGTCTTTCTCTATGATTCTGCATTTTTATACCCGTACTCGAAGTGTAAAAGGGTATATTGTATTTAATGGTAAAAAGTGGATGTGTGGGTAACAGAGAGAAGAAAGCGTTTCCGACCCCATAAAGTATATATATTCTTGATCAGCATCAATAGCCGAGTCGAAATACCCATGTCTGTCCGTCCGTCCGTCTTGTTTGTCGCCCATTGCTCGGAGGCTATAAGAGCCAGAGAAACCAAATTTCATTTCCAGGCTGATGTGATATCTCACTCCTAGAAAAGTGTTTCAAAATTTCGGCCCGCCTACTTCGCCCCCCACAAAGGGCGCACATCTGTGGCGTCCACAATTTTGAAGATAACAGAAAACTATGCAGAATCATAGAAAAATACCATATCTATCAGGAGCCTGAATCTGAATCGGATCGGATTATTATTTTAGCCACAATTGAGAAAACCATTTCGAAAAACATAGTTCCCTCTCTTTCGTACTCACACAAAAACGAGTCGATTTGGTTTTTCGTACAAACGAACGCCTGGATCTCAGAGACTATAAGAGCTAAAGCAACCAAACTTTCTGTCAAGACTCCTGTGATACCAAATCAAGACAAGTGTATTTCAATATTTCGCAACGCCCTTCGCCCGCCCGAAAGATGAAAGTTCACAATGCAAAATGCAGTATCGTAGGGAATGATCATATCTACCAGATTCCCGAATTTGGTTCATATCGGATCATTATTATAGCCAAAATGATAAAATGAATTTTCAGCAGCAATTTCCCCCTTCCCTTCCTTCTTACTTTGTGGTGGGCACTGAAGCGGTCGCTGCTGGGGATCGAACTCGTGTCCAAAACGTAGAAAAAATGAATGACGAAAGATTTCAGGGCGTCCAGAAAATATGCGCTTCCTTTTTATTCAACGTATGTCGAAGAACTAACTTATAAGCTAAGCTTAATTCTAACATTATCATAATGGTGTGGTGTACTCCCCAAAGCTTGAGAGCATAGGTGGAGAGCATCGAAAGGTACGCTGCAGCCTGCATGCTTGGGTGCATACTTTTCGGCATGAACAAGTGTATTGCAAAATTTCTTCCGAAACGAGAAAGTCAAAAGCACAGTATCGTTGTATCGTTGCGGAAGCTGGACCACATCAGAATAATATTATGGCCAGAAAAAAAATTATAATTTTCAGTTGCTATCCCACCGCATTCCAGCGCTGCACCGGCTGGTCATTTCTCTATCTCGATCACTCCCTGTGCATTGTGAGATGTAGAATATACAGTGCACATGTAGATGATATATGTAGCAACAAAATGTAAGCTAATAAAATATTTAAAATTCCACAACGTTCCCTTTCGTTCTGTTTTTATCAGCGATATTACAAGTGACTACAAGATGCAAGAACGCATCTTATCCATTAAAAACTAGTTTGATTTTAAATTGTATGCATTAAAGCATAGAACGCAGATCGAAAAACTGTTTGCTAGCGTACAAATGTCATATACTCGTATTTTTGTGACTACGAAGCCATACTGCTCCCGAAGCCTGGCTATGGACGAGCGTATTTTCAACTACAGAACCCGAGCACGTCGTTGCATTGAGAATGCTTCCCAGCCACTTCCACTCTTCCAGACACTCTCTTACTTTCGATCAGAGTACTAAGCTTAAACATATAATTACATTTTTAAAATTCATTTCTATTCATCTCAGTGGCCACAATCTGCCATGCAGCTTTTATAAATTAAAATTAAAATTAATAAAAATTAAAATTTTTAAGGAGCTCAACAGCTCCTTTTTTTGAACCTTAATTAGTTTAATAGGACCTTCGTAGCTGAAATCCCCTAACGGCTTGTTTGGTTTTTGCTTCTTGCCAACCATTTTTCCATGTTTACTTTCTGTTTGCTAGCAGAAGATAGAACACAGATATATTTTTCCGCGGGCTATAAAAATACCTGCTAATACCAACAAATACCATGGGCTGCTTTTCTAAGATCTATCGGCCTGTTTTTTTAATCTCATTACTACCACCAACCATTCTTTGCTTTCTTAGCGAACGCAGAAGAACAAAACGAGAAAGAACGTACGGAGCCGCTGTGAACGTGACTCTACTTTTATACTCGTACTCAGTCAGTACAAATGTAATTTATGTTGAATTTTCAAATGTTTTATCAGTTTTACATTTTACATTTTTTTCTACATCTGTCATATACATCTATATCATCTACATCACTTCTCACATCAACACAAGTTCACTGCACGATGCAGAATTTGGGAGCAGTGAGTGAGCGAGAGAGAATCTGTAGCGACAATCATCCCCATAACTTACTTACGCTGCAAAGGGGAAGGGGAATTCGCTGCTGAAAATTCATTTTCATCATTATGGCTACAATAATGATCCGATCTGGTTTTCTCAATTGTGGCTATACTAATAATCCGATTCAGATTTGGGCCTCTGATAGATATGGTCTTTCTCTATGATTCTGCATTTTTTTATACCCGTACTCGAAGTGTAAAAGGGTATATTGTATTTGTGGTAAAAGTGGATGTGTGGGTAACAGAGAGAAGAAAGCGTTTCCGACCCCATAAAGTATATATATTCTTGATCAGCATCAATAGCCGAGTCGAAATACCCATGTCTGTCCGTCCGTCCGTCTTGTTTGTCGCCCATTGCTCGGAGGCTATAAGAGCCAGAGAAACCAAATTTCATTTCCAGGCTGATGTGATATCTCACTCCTAGAAAAGTGTTTCAAAATTTCGCCCCGCCCACTTCCGCCCCCACAAAGGGCGCACATCTGTGGCGTCCACAATTTTGAAGATAACAGAAAACTATGCAGAATCATAGAAAAATACCATATCTATCAGGAGCCTGAATCTGAATCGGATCGGATTATTATTTTAGCCACAATTGAGAAAACCATTTCGAAAAAACATAGTTCCCTCTCTTTCGCAATTACACAAAAACGAGTGGATTTGGTTTTCGTACAAACGAACGCCTGGATCTCAGAGACTATAAGAGCTAAAAGCAACCAAACTTTCTGTCAAGACTCCTGTGATACCAAATCAAGACAAGTGTATTTCAATATTTCGCAACGCCCTTCGCCCGCCCGAAAGATGAAAGTTCACAATGCAAAATGCAGTATCGTAGGGAATGATCATATCTACCAGATACTAAAATTCCTCAACAGCTCCTTTTTTTTGGACCTGCTTAATTAGTTTTAATAGGACCTTCGTAGCTGAAATCCCCTAACGGCTTGTTTGGTTTTGCTTCTTGCCAACCATTTTTTCCATGTTTACTTTCTGTTTGCTAGCAGAAGATAGAACACAGATATATTTTTCGCGGGCTATAAAAATACCTGCTAATACCAACAAATACCATGGGCTGCATTTCTAAGATCTATCGGCCTGTTTTTAAATCTCATTACTACCACCAACCATTCTTTGCTTTCTTAGCGAACGCAGAGAACAAAACGAGAAAGAACGTACGGAGCCGCTGTGAACGTGACTCTACAAATGTAATTTATGTTGAATTTTCAAATGTTTTATCAGTTTTACATTTTACATTTTTTTTTTTTCTACATCTGTCATATACATCTATATCATCTACATCACTTCTCACATCACACACGTTCACTGCACGATGCAGAATTTGTGAGCAGTGAGTGAGCGAGAGAGAGAATCTGTAGCGACAATCATCCCCATAAATTACTTACGCTGCAAGGGGAAGGGGGAATTCGCTGCTGAAAATTCATTTTCATCATTATGGCTACAATAATGATCCGATCTGAACAAATTCGGGAATCTGATAGATATTTTCATTCTCTACGCAACTTCATTTTTCGTTTTTCTCTATCTTAAAAATTGTGGACTTTCATCTTTTTTGTGGTGGCGGACGGGGCGGGGCGAAATTTTGAAATACAATTGTCTTGGTTTGGTATCACAGGAGTCTTGACAGAAGATTTTTGGTTGCTCTAGCTCTTATAGGCTCTGAGATCTCTCTGTTACCCACACATCCACTTTTACCACAAATACAATATACCCTTTTACACTTCGAGTACGGGTATAAAAATGCAGAATCATAGAGAAAGACCATATCTATCAGAGGCCCAAATCTGAATCGGATTATTAGTATAGCCACAATTGAGAAAACCATTTCGAAAAACATCATTCCCTCTCTTTCGTACTCACACAAAAAACGAGTCGATTTGGTTTTCGTACAAACGAACGCCTGGATCTCAGAGACTATAAGAGCTAAAGCAACCAAACTTTCTGTCAAGACTCCTGTGATACCAAATCAAGACAAGTGTATTTCAAAATTTCGCCGCGCCCCCTTTCGACCGCCCGAAAGATGCAAGTTCACAATGCAAAATGCAGTATCGTAGGGAATGATCATATCTACCAGATTCCCGAATTTGGTTCAGATCGGATCATTATTATATCCAAAATGATAAAATGAATTTTCAGCAGCAATTTCCCCTTCCCTCCCCTACGTGTGTTGTTGTGAGAAGTGATGAAGATTATGAAGATGTAGATGACAGATGTAGCAAAAAATGTCAAATGTAAAACTGATAATACATTTGAAAATTCCACAAAAATCACATGTGTGCTGACTGAGTACGGGTATAAAAGTAGAGCCGCGGCAACAGCGACTCCGTACGTTCTTTCTCGTTAGTTTTCTGTTATTTTCGAAATTGTGGACGCCACAGATGTGTGCTCTCTGTGGGGGCGGAAGTGGGCGGGGCGAAAACACTTTTCTAGGGTGAGATATAACATCAGTCTGAAAAAAAAAAATTTGGTTGCTTTAACTGTTATAGACTCCGAGCAATGGGCGACAAACAAGACGCACGGATAGACAGACAGACAGACGTAAATTTACCACAAATACAATACTCTTTTTACTCTTCACGTACGGGTATAAAAACTTGCCAGTCGCAAACTCAATACTCTAATGGGCATCTCTTCGAATGTGTGTTCAAACTGATATCCATTAGAGTATTTACAATGCATATCCGTTTACCCAATTGTTTATTCTATATAAAATAAATTAGCATACAAAGGATGCACAAAAAACCCGTTTTACTCATATAGTGGGGAAAGCCTAAAACGTGTCATAGTATTCGAAAAGAAATATGAAAATATCAACGAGAAATGCGAACAGCAAATCTTCTAACCAACACACGCACAGTATGTGATTACACAGTACACACACATTGACGTAACCACGAACCCAAAGGAAAAACTCAAATCTGATGTCGAAGAAGTTGAAGACAATACATTTTTATGTCCGTTTCCGAGACATAACAGACATTCTGGACTTGTTTTCGCATGACGACATGAGCGAACATGTTCAACCTTTGCCGAATGTCTCAGGACCCAGAGCTTCGGCACAGTACCCAGAGCCTTATGGCCCAGCCGAACGTTCTGGGTACTGGGACTCCACATTCGTGTGCGCCCTTTGTGGAGGCGGAAGGGGGCGGAGCTAAATGACATATCACATCAGTCTGGAAAAAAAATTGGTTGCTCAAGACGGACAGACAGACGGACGGACAGACAGGCAGACATAGACTCGGCTATTGATGCTGATCAATAATATATATACTTTATGGGGTCGGAAATGATTTCTTCTTTATGTTATCCATTTTTTAGCACAAATACAATATACCCTTTAACTCTTCGAGTACGGGTATAACGAGAAAGAACGTTATGAGTCGCAGTTACCGCGACACTACTTTTATACCCGTACTCAGTCAGTCTATATATTTTAAAATATTTGATCAGTTCTTACACCTTACATATCCTTGCTTCATTTTTCATCTACATCTGCATCACTTCTCACAACAACGCGCCGTTCCAACTCGTGAGCAGTGTCTGAGCAGCGAGAGACAATCAGTAGCGTCAGAAGTGGTGAAGGGGATGTGAAGTAGCAATAAAAATTTAATTTCTTTATTCCGGCTTTAATAATAATCCGATCTACATTTTCTGTTGTTTATAATTTTCAAAATTGTGTGCACTTTCGTCTTTTGTGGAAGCGGAATTTAAGTGATATAGCAAGCTTGGAAGGGGGCGGGGCCAAATTTTGAAATGTACTTGTAGCAGTCAGATATCATATGAGTCCGGAAACAAAACTTGGTTACTCTAGTCTCTGAGAACTAGGCGCTCAACAAGACGGACAGACAGACATGGCTATATCGACTCGGCTATTGATGCTGATCAAGATTACATATATGTACTGTATGGGGTCGGAAACGTTTCCTTCTCTGCGTTACGCACATCCACTTATACCACAAATACAATATACCCCTTAGCTCTCCGAGGACGGTTATAAATAATGCTGGTCTTCTTTTTTTACCTACCCCAATTCCAGCTTAGTCGTTTTCCTTAATATCAAAAAACTCTCCTGCCTTGGCTTGCTATACATTTAGTGTCTATTCTAAGATTTCAGTTATATACATAACTTAATTAATCACAATTAACATTTCTGAGACTTCAACATAAATATCTAAGGCGGCAGCAGAATACGATTTGTTAACTGTTTATAGACACATGATTTATGATAGCCGTCATTGTAATCGATTTCTCTGTCAGTTAGTCACTCAGTTAGCGCAGCCGCTCATACAACCATTCAATCAGTCGGGCGTGTGATTAACCCTGACATGTTATGTCAATTTTCCAAATCATTTTTCTCCCACTCGCAAGCCAGAAATGCCAGAAATCAAACAAAAAATCAAGGACAGAACAAAAAGGAATCGCGAAAAAATCCTTAAAATCTTGCCCAAACAGCGTTCTTTCATTAGGAAAACAATGGCAGGATGCGACGCTAAATGAAATTAGTTTTATTTTATTTTTTTATTAGGGTTCCTGTGTGTGTGCATGTATTCAAAGTGTTGGGGATCATGAGGGGCTTGTGCAAAACCATTTAAAACTCAGATTGTCATCCATTAAGAGATTAGAAATTTCAAGGGTGTTTTACTGGCGTACGTATGTTTGTGGGTGTGTGGGCGTCCTATGTCTCACGGGATGAAATGGCATAAATGGCAAACAGGATATACAGAGGACAGTGGCCGCAAATATATCGATGCCAGAATTCATATAAAAATCATTTCAAATGTCATATAAGAAGCGTCTAAAAGATGAGATTAAGAGTGGTGGAGTGGAAAAGGGGTTAAACTTAAGGCTTTGGGGCCAATCACTTAACCAAGACAATTGTCAAAGTAGACGGAATCGTATCGGAAAATTGAAATCTGCGCAAAAGAGTCAAACGTATAAGATTTCCCGGAGAACAAAGATAAAGAGCGTGGGAAGGAGGTTTACCTAGCCATAGAAGATATTTGCTTAACGTTATTCTCTCTGTCCGGCATATTGTCTTTTTCTTGTTCAGAGAATTTCGACCAAATAACCCTGCTTTTGACTCTGCCCTTGTCATTATTGTTGCGGTTTCAAATCATTTTCAATTGCTTGAGCAAAGGAAATGGGTGGTCATAGTCTAAGTAGTAACACTGACCATATACCATATGTGGCCAAACTGACTTACTCTTACGCTTCAACAAAGATACTGCTCTAGCAAGGAGCATAACTTTATATACTTATATTATATAAAAGTCACATTTTTGTCATAAATTACAATTTCAAAGCTATTAAGTCTTCCAATTCGTATAAGTACTTATTTACACTTTTAATTTCTGTTCAAATAGTATAAGGGCTTTTTTGTAACCGTATTCGACGAGTTAAGAGATATATTTGTGGTTAAAATGGATTTGTGTAACGCAGAGAAGGAAATGGAGAAATGATCGGATCATTATTATAACCAAAATGTAGAATTTAATTTTATATTGCTAACACCCCTTAAACGTTGCAGCTGCTACTCATTCCCTCTCTCGCTCACACACTCTGCCTTGCCCGCTCAGTGTCCGACCTCTAACGGAGAACGAGATAAAACTAAAACGATAACAGATGTAGCAAAAAAAAGTAAGAGTAAAACTAATAAAATATATTAAAATTTCACTTAAACCGTAAGTTCACATATAGACTAACTAAGTACGGGTATAAAAGAAGTGTCGCGGTAACTGCGCCCCACAACGTTCCATCTCGGTCAAAGACCGCAAATCCCTGCTTCACCGTGAAAGCACTCATCGATCACACGCCACCAATTCAGCTGGAAGGCGTAACCCTGGACCAACCGAAGCAGGTAAGGTATCTCGACTACACACAAGACAAACGTCTAACTTTTAGCCCCCATTTAAAAGCATTTAAAAGAGCAGTGTACGTTCATTGTACAGCCCCGATCCGGTGTTACTGTGTGCAGATCTAGGGAATGGAAGAAAAATCAAATTATCTATTCAGAACCGCTCATAAGTCTATACTTTTGTTCAGTTCAGGATACCACGGGGTTTTCTTTTGTACAATATTAATTTACTTGTTTTATTAGGTTACATTAAAAATCCCATACGTTTTTGATAAGTTTCTTTAGCGAGCGTTTACCATTTTCGCCGTTGAAATAGAGACTATTTGTAACACTTGTAGCACCGAGGTTTAAATCTTTTTTAGGGCGCCATCCAGTGGTCAGGATGCCTATGCGAATGCGGGGTAAAAGAAAGGTAAAAGTGCGTTTACAGGCACAAGTGTCAGTATGGATTCGCGGGGAAATTTCCACAAGGAGTTTGCCGCCAGAACGCAAGCGTCCCTATCGGCAGTTCCATAGGAACCATTTGTTCAAGGCGGTCTTTTTTTTTTTTGGGTGCCCTTACAAACGTTGAAAAAACGAGAAAGAACGTACGGAGTCGCTGTTGCCGCGACTCTACTTTTTATACCCGTACTCAGTCAGCACACAAGTGATTTATGTGGAATTTTCAAATTTGTTATAAGTTTTTTTACATCTTACATTTGTTTTGCTACATCAGTCATCTACATCTGCTTCATCTACATCACTTCTCACAACAACACACGTACACTGCACGAGGCAGCATGTTTTGAGCGTTAGTGTGCGTGCGAAAGAATCAGTAGCGAAAATCATCACCATAAATGACTTACGCCGAAGGGGAAGGGGGAAGCTCGCAGTTGAAAATTAATTTGATCATTGTGGCTACAATAATGATCCGATCTGAACCAAAAAATCTTCAAAATTGTGGATTTTCGTCTTTTGTGGTGGCGGAAGGGGGCGGTGCGAAATTTTGAAATACACTTGTTTGGGTTTTGGTATCACAGGAGTCTTGGCAAAAAGTTTAGTTGCTCTAGCTTTTATAGTCTCTGAGATCCTGGCGACACAAAATACAAAAATCCAAATCGATTCGTTTTTGTGTGAGTGCGAGTGAGAGGGGGCGAAGTTTTTTCGTATGTTTTTCTCTATTGTGGCTATATTAATGATCCGATCCGATTTAGATTTGGGCATCTGATAGATATGTTCTTTCTCTATGATCCTGCATTTTTCGTTTTCTGTTATCTTTAAAATTGTGGACGCAACAGATGTGCGCCTTTTTGGGGGTGGAAGTGGGCGGGGCGAAATTTTTGAAACATTTTCTAGGAGTGAGATATCACATCAGTTTGAAAAAAAAGATTTGGTCCCTCTAGCTCTTATAGCCTCCGAGCAATGGGCGACAAACAAGACGGACAGACGGACAGACAGCAATTACCACAAATACAATATACCCTTTTACTCTTCGAGTACGGGTATAAAAACAGGTGCCAAGAAGGCAAGCCCAAGCGCACTGCATCGAGTTGAAGCAAGTGGAAAGGCAGAGAGAGCGAGTGAGTAGCAGCCGCAATGGCGCAAAGAATAACGAAAGAACGTATGGAGTCGCTGTGAACGCGACTCTACTTTTTATACCCGTACTCAGTCAGTACACATGTAATTTATGTGGAATTTTCAAATGTTGTATCAGTTTCTTACATTTTACATTTAACATTTGTTTGCTGCATCTGTCATCTACATATACATCAGTTCTCACAACAACACACGTACACTGCACGAGGCAGCGTGTGAGCGTGAGTGTGCGTGTGAGAGATTCTGTAGCTACAATCATCCCCATAAATGACTTACGCTGCAGAAGGGCAAGGGGAAACACTGAACGGGCGCGGGGCATTCCCGCTGCTGAAAATTCATTTCATCATTGTGGCTACAATAATGGTCCGATCTGAACCAAATCTGGTAGATATGGTCATTTTCTACAATACTGCATTTTTCGTTTTTCCTATCTTCAAAATTGTGGATTCTCGTCTTTTGGGGGCGGGAGTGGGCGTGGCAAAATTTTGAAATAAACTTGCACTGAAGCGATATCACAGGAGTCTAGGCAAAAAATTTGGTTGTTCTAGCTCTTATAGTCTCTGAGATCGAGGCGCTCATTTATACGAAAAACCAAAACGACTCGATTTTTGTGTGAGTGCGAAAGGGAAGGAGCGAAGTTTTTGCGTATGTTTTTGTCTATTGTGGCTATATTAATGATCCGATCCGATTCAGATTTGGGCCCCTGATAGATATGGTCTTTCTCTATGAATCTGCATTTTTATTTTTTTGTTATTTTCAAAATTGTGGACGCCACAGATGTGCGCCCTTTGTGGGGGCGGAAGTGAGTGGGGCGAAATTTTGAAACACTTCTCGGAGTGAGATATCACATCAGACTGGATAAAAAGTTTGGTTGCTCCTGCTCTTATAGCCTTCGAGCAATGAGTGAAAAACAAGACGGACGGACGGACGGACGGACAGACGGACAGACGGACGGACAGAAAGGGCTATATCGACTCGGCTATTGATGCTGATCAAGAATATATATACTTTATATGGTCGGAAATTACTCCTTCTCTATGTTACACACATCCACTTTTACCACAAATACAATATACCCTTTTACTCTTCGAGTACGGGTATAATTAATGTAGCTTTAAAACGTTGTTGTTGGCAGTAAGGCGCACGAAACAAAAGTTCTTTCGGAGAGGCCCGAAGAAACGCCAGTGGCGGACGCCAAATCTGTGAAGAGCCCCAAAGAGGAATCAGGCGACGGAGCGGCCAGCGCAAGCGCCACCCGAAGTGGTTGGAGAGCGGACGGTTAGTTCGCAAACGACCGGCGCCCGGCAGTGTCTCCTATATAGGCAGAGCTGCCCGAGAACTTCGCCCAAGGGATTTAATGTTCCCTTAATTCGACTCCAGTTGTGCCCCATTTGTGTTCCGGCTGTGCCACGTTTGTGCCTTTATTCTATTCCGGCTGTGCCTCATTTGTGCCTTTATTCTATCCCGGCTGTGCCTCATTTGTGTGTAATCTGTGCCCCCTTTGTGCCCTGATCGCGCCTTGACTTAAGTTTCCGTCATATCTCCGTGAAGAAGAAAAAACGAGGAAGAACGTACGGAGTCGCTGTTGCCGCGACTCTACTTTTATACCCGTACTCAGTCAGCACACATGTGATTTATGTGGAATTTTCAAATGTTTTATCAGTTTTTAAATTTTACATTTTTTTGCTACATCAGTCATCTACATCTACTTCATCTACATCACTTCTCACAACAACACACGTACACTGCACGAGGTAGCTTGTGTGAGCGTGAGTGTGTGTGTGTGAGAGAATCAGTAACAGCCGCTGCAGCGCTGCTGCCATCAACCCTAATAAAAATGTATGTTTTTTGTTGCGTGGGGCAAGGGGGGCTGCTGAAAATTCATTTGATCATTGTGGCTACAATAATGATCCGATCTTAACCAAATTCGGGAATCTGGTAGATATGGTCATTTTCTACCATACTGCATTTTTGGTTTTTTTCTATCTTTAAAATTGTGGATTTTCGGCTTTTGGGTTGGCGGAAGGGGGCGGGGCGAAATTTTGAAATACACTTGTTCAGGTTTGGTATCACAGGAGTCTTGGCCAAAAGTTTGGTTGCTCTAGCTCTTATAGTCTCTGAGATCCAGGCTACACAAAATACAAAAACCAAATCGACTCAATTTTGTGTGTGAGTGCGAAAGGGAGGGAGCGAAGTTTTTGCGTATGTTTTTTGTCTATTGTGGCTATATTAATGATCCGATCCGATTCAGATTTGGGCCCCTGATAGATATGGTCTTCATCTATGATTCTGAATTTTTCGTTTTTTGTTATATTCAAAATTGTGGACGCCACAGATGTGCGCCTATTTGGTTGCTCTATCTCTTTTAGCCCTCGAGCAATGGGCGACGAACAAGACGGACAGACGGACGGACAGACAGGGCTATATCGACTCGGCTATTGATGCTGATCAAGAATATATATACTTTATAGGGTCGGAAATTACTCCTTCTCTATGTTACACACATCCACTTTTAGCACAAATACAATATACCCTATTACTCTTCGAGTACGGGTATAAAAACGCCTTTGGATTGCGGATCAAATTGTGAATTCGTTTAACGTTATTGTCGGCGCGACGTAAACCCCCGCTAGAGTGAAGAAGGAGGGGGGGGTGATTAATATTTAAGAAAGTGTAGGAAAAAGAATGTTTGAGTGTCGAGTGAGAAAGCGTGAGCAAATCGAGTGGGCGTGAAGTAGAATAGGTGAAGCATCCGTTTGCCCCGCCGACACGACTTGCCGATCGGATCTATTTTCTTTCCCGTCCCCTAATGCCCCTAAATTCTTTTCCACCCACAGCATTTCAGGCATTCTTCGAAAAAGCGCTTTCGTCGATGGAGCCCAGCTGCAGAAAAGGTATGAGTGGAATGAATGTTTGTCTTTGAAAAAAAAGTAATGAAAAAGTAACGTAAAGGAAGGGAGTAAAGGCAGAGAGAACGCCGACTGCCGACAATTGAGTCGTGAAAAAGAAAGAGACGATCGGTGAGAGTAGTACGGCTCAGCCACGCCAGTTTCGCTCGAGTTGGAAGTGCAACTCTCGTCTGCTCTCAGCGACGAAGCTCGAGTGGAGAGTAAATTGCTCATATAGGGTTTTGTTTGTGGGTTCATAAATCAAATGTCATATTTATAAAATTTATGGTTAGGCATCGTCACGTAATTCATTTATATTATTTTATTTTAATTTAATTATTTATACCATCATTTTTGTCTCATCTAATATTATTGTTGTTTTTTTTTTCGACGATGAGTCGTGGATGTTGGTCAAGTGGACGTTTATTGTTAGTATTTAAATTAATTTTGTAATGTACTGAGGTAAAAGAGATTTGACATCGATTGACCCCATGCATCGTTAGAAATACCCACGAGAAGGGGCCCTTCGGATGTCTGCCAGGGGGCAGAAGGGCCAATGGTAGGGTGGGCAGATAGGGCCTCGGGACATCGGAGGTCGGGCTGTGAAAATCCACAGAGCCAGAACGAGGGATCTTTAGGGAGATTTGGCGTGGTCTCGAGGAGTGTGATTCTCTATCCCGGATTAGCTTGTCGCTAGCACGCAAATCATTTAAGGGTTATAATGAAGAAAGGCACTTCATGGGAGGGGAAGCAAGACCACCAAACCCCTAGCCAACGAGCCTGAGCCGGAACATTCCGCGTGCGCTCCTCTCCCATGCACAACACCGCGCCTGAGAATATTAGGTTTGAATGTAATTCGTTACATATTAAACCCAAACTCTGCAAGTTTCAAAATAAAATCTATTAGTGACCTTAACTTCTGTCTGACAACAGTGTCATGGCGACGATTTTCTAGGAAGTAAGAAAATCGGTCCTGCCGTTCTTGAGTTGTAAGTGTTCGAACACTGATTCCTGACTTCCTATTTTATGCATATACAAAGGTAGTAAGCGAACAATGGTAAAATTACGTCATTCTGCACCACTGGCTATTATTTGAAGAATTTGGAAATTTATGGCAATATAGTATAAGGAAACCCAACACATACATATCTGAAGTAGGCAGCCAGTTAATCGGCACACGTTTCAAGATTAATTGCTTTATAAGCAATGATGCTTTTCCACTAGATTTGTCACCCGGCAATGCATAGTCCAGCAAAGTTAACTTGTTCCACGTCATTATTGCCCCGTGATTGCATCCACCGCTCCCCTCAAGCGCAGTGCACTCAATCACATGCCGGAATTCAAGCGAAGCGGATGTCCACTGCGGTACCGATTCCATTTGTGTGCTAAGATATCTTTAGATGACTCGACTTCCCAGATAAATTGATTCTTAATTCGGCGCCAGTCTCATCATTAACATGTAAAATTTAACTTAGAATGGAACTAAATTTAACTTGAGAGCCGCTCTCCATTCTTTTTTACCCGGTGCCCAGTACACATATATCATATACACATGATCTTAGGATTGTTGTCGAATAAATAAAATCTACACCTACAAAATTCTCAAATCAACACCATTCTAAACGATCTCCTCCGCCAGAAAGCGCACACTGCTCGAGGCGAGTGGAAAAAAAACTAAAACAAAAAAAAACGTGAAAGCGACACTACTTTTATACCCTTACTCAGTCAGTACACATGTGATTTACATACATATTTGATCATTTTTTACATTTTACATTTTTTCACATCTATCCATATCCATATTCCATATCCATATCCATATTCCATCCATATTCGGCAATCTGGTAGATATGGTAATTCTCTACGATACTTCATTTCGTTTTTTCCTATCTTTAAAATTGTGGACCTTCATCTTTTTCGGGGGCGGAAGGGGGCGTGGCGAAATTACTCTTGTCTTGGTTTGGTATCACGGGAGTCTGGACAGAAAGTTTGGTTGTTCTAGATCTTATAGTCTCTGAGAGCCAGGCTACACAAAATAAGAAAAACCAAAACGACACGTTTTTGTGTGAGTGCGAGCGAGAGGGAATGATGTTTTTCGATATGGTTTTCTCTATTGTGGCTATACTAATGATCCGATACGATTCAGATTTGGGACTCTGATAGTTATGGGCTTTATTTATGATTCTGCATTTCGTTTTTTTCTATCTTCAACGCCACAGATGTGCGCTCTTTGTGAGGTCTTTTCTAGGAGTGAGAGAACACATCAGTCTGGAAAAAATATTTGGATGCTCTATCTCTTATAGCCTCCGAGCAATGGGCGACAAACAAGACGGACAGACAGACGGACGGACAGACAGACAGGGCTATATCGACTCGGCTATTGATGCTGATCAAGAATATATATACTTTATGGGGTCGAAAATGATTCCTTCTCTATGTTACACACATCCACTTTTACCACAAAAACAATATACCCTTTTACTCTTCGAGTACGGGTATAAAAAACACAACGCATAATAATTAAATGTACATATGTATAATTATCATTGCGAATAATGATAATGAATAATGATCCGATCATCTGTATTTACGAGTCATTCATTCCATATACATATGTATGTATGAAAACCCATATTCCTACCAATATACATAATACACCTATAGTACAATTTCGTTCACCTTAAATGAGATACAGTAAATTTATGATATGGCTTAAATTACATGGAGTAGGAATATAACGAGTCTGAAATCTTAAAAGTCAGCCAGGCAACATAAATATCTGTTATGTATCACCTTTAGTTCGGTTCTCCATCTTTTTCTAACCCATTTCCGCTGGGTTCATATATTTCATATATAATTCAAATATAACGGTTAATATATGGTATTTTTGTGATGATGTGATATATGGTATTTCCCTCAGCGCTTGTAACGCTTGTAGGAGCAGCTGGATGGATAGCGGATGGAGGTAGGAGGATCGATCGGGTCAAGGAGTTTTTCGGAGGAAAAAGAGAGCAACAGGGACAAATGTCAGGCCTTTCACTCCAAGGAATCTATCGACATTTCCTGGCCCGTGAGGTTGGCGCTTGAACGGAAGCGTCTAGCTCGATCTCTTTCTTGTGGTTCGCCAGTCAGTGCAGTTGTGCGGGGAAAAAAATCTCCCTGGTGTTAATACGTGTGCCCATATCGACGTTGGAAATAGCAAGAAGGAGAGGAAAGATTTGGGAAAAAATCAGATTTTTTTAATCGGTGAGAAAAGAATGACTAGAGTTTGCGGGAGGGCAACATCTAATGCCCTCGCTCCGCGCAGGTTTTGGCGCTCGAAGCAATCGCTTGGAAGAGGCGACGCTGCAAGAAGGTGCCACAGTGCGACACGGGAGAATCGCTCCCGGGGTCAGGGAGAAGCCACTAGGAGAAGCCTCGATCCATCACCCAGATAGGCGACAACTAGCGCACCCAAAGCTCGGACGAGCCCATTTTTTTTATATTCCCTCGCGCCTCCCTATACGCATACAAGCAGCGCATACAAACAGCGCACACAAGCAGCCGCTCAAGGGAAGAGTAAAAGGGACGAGCATCCGAAATTCAAGCGGGCTGAGCTAGTGCCTAGCGGATGGCTCGTTAGTGCCCGCGTACCGCTCAAGGAGAAAGCTGCTTCGGCGACCGTTAGCTATTGGAAGCTAAAGAATCCGCGAGAGAATCGCGAGGGACCCCCTTGAAGGATCCGGAGGGCAAATCGCCAGAGGCAGCCCGAGAGAGGCAAAAGAAAAATTCGATTTTTTTGTTTGTGATGTTTTTCTTTGTGCATTTTTTTGTTATGTTTAATTTAATATTGATATTGGTCGGAGTAGATATCGGCAAGTGGGTGGGGAAAGTGTTTGTGCGGTGAGTTACGAAAGCGAGAGGTCCGGCACAGCAAAACGTCGGTGAAAGCGCTTTCTTCGATGGATTCCTGTTAAGGGTGAGTGTTTTATAGCCATAAAGATTGACATGTCCTCAAAATAACAAATGAGAAGAATTTGTGATATACGCGTACCCCAAAATTAATTGTGCGCTAGCCGTCCTCTGCCGTCAGTTTACGCGTTGCACTTCTCTCATTGTCCATATTTATTCGGCTTTTCTAATAATAATTATGGGTTATTCGTTCTCGTTTATTCCCGTTGGTTTTTAGTTTAATTCAATTCAACACCGTTTAATTGACGTACATTATAGGGTAGCTTAAGTATTATCAATATGTTCAATTTTATAACGTTTGGAATATATTTTATAATGTTTTAACTTGTCTTTTTGTTTGCCTTAGCTAGCGCTACACCAGAGCTGACACCAGAGCTGACACCAGAGACGGAGGCAAAACTCCTCGCAGCACAACCCCAACTATCATTTTCAGGGATAGGTAGCATCTCCCGGTTTAGTTTTCGTCGTAGCACGCAAATATTTTTCGGTAAGATGAGTATAGGCCACCAGCATGAGGGGGCAAGAACATCACCCCAATAGCCGACGAACAGAAGCCGGAAACCATAAGCGTGCGCTTCCCTCACTGATCAACAACACGCCTGATATAGTTCAGACATATATGTGCACGTAGGTAGGCAGGTGACACGTTACACGCTAAAGATTACAGATCTTAAAATTAATGCGAAAATTTTGTTACTTATTTAAGATAATTTCGTAATATTCAACCAAAAGAAATTTCAAGGTTCAAAATTTGCCAATTCAATTGAAATAACAACTTGGAAGGACTAAGTTTACATTTGTATGCAACATTTGTATGCAAGCAAATGCAATTTGTAATTTCGATTATCAAAAGGAGTTGTTTCAAATGCGAAAGTTTCTTCCTTCTTTTTTCTGCAGAAGTGTAACTGTAAATATTAAGTTTTTCAGCATCAGGTCTGATAGGGATACTCGTACTTATTTATGTAAAATATTTCAATCTAAGTTTAGTAAGTATTCAGTCAATTTTCTCAGCCAACACACCATTAGCTCACACCATATCATCCATATAAAGACCCTCATACAAGCAGCTGCTTCTGTATAGTACTTTTTTGATCATTTATTACACAAACTCCGTGTATTCTTAAGTAATTTCGATATGTACTTTCAACCAAAATAGTATTCCCAAAAGAAGTTTTCCACATAAGTGCCTAAGTGCGTTCGGCGAATGGATGCAAGTCCAAATATATAGTTTAATATATCTTTATTCGTTGAGTGAAGCAAGCTTAAATGGCTGAATGTTCCCAAATAACATACTCGTAGACAAAACGAGAAGAGACGCGTTGAGTCGCCGTTAACGCGACACTACTTCTATACCCGTACTCAGTCACTACACATGTAATTTATGTGGAATTTTCAAATGTTGTATCAGTTTTTACATTTTACATTCGTTTGCTGCATCTGTCATCTACATGAACGAACGCGCCTACCGGGTCGTCATCAAAGGTCTTCATTACTCAACGGATGTGGAGGAAATTCGTGAAGGGCTAAACCTACATGGGCATCAGGTCAGAGATCTCTATAATCCCCCCGAAAGACAAAAAAAAAGACTGTCAACATCTTCTTCGCCAACCTCGCACCGGCCAAGAACAATAAGGTGGCTTATTAAATTAAGTGGCTTTGCAGCTCAGTGGTAACGATCGAGCCACCGATGAAGTTTAACGATGTGCCCCAACGGCACTGCCACCTGGAGTACAGATATGTCAAATGCGGAGACGGACACCCGACCTCAGAGATCAACGAGAAAGAACGTACGGAGTCGCTGTAAGCGCGACTTTTATACCCGTAGTCAGTCTGTACACATGTGATTTATGTGGAATTTTCAAATTTTTTTATCAGTTTTACATTTTACATTTTTTGCTACATCTTTCATCTACATCTACATCGTCTACATCACTTCTCACAACAACACACGTACACAGCACGAGGCAGATCGTGTGAGCGTGAGTGTGAGAGAGAATCTGTAGCGACAATCATCCCCATAAATAACTTATGCTGCGTGTGGAAGGGGAAATCTCTTCTGAAAATTCATTTCATCATTGTGGCTATAATATTATTCCAATCTCGACCAAATTCAGAAATCCGGTAGATATGATAATTCCCTATGATACTGCATTTTTCGTTTTTCTCTATCTTCAATATTGTGGTTTTTCGTCTTTTGTGGGTGCGGAAGGGGGCGGGGCGAAATTTTGAAATACACTTGTTCAGGTTTGGTATCACAGAAGTCTGGACAGAAAGTTTGCTTGTTTAAGCTCTTATAGTCTCTGAGATAGAGGCGTTTATTTATACGAAAACCAAAACGACTCGTTTTTGTGTGAGTGCGAAAGACAGGGAATAATGTTTTTCGAAATTGTTTTTCTATTGTGGCTATACTAATGATCCGATCCGATTCAGATTTGAACCCCTGATAGATATGGTCTTTCTTTATGATTCTGCATTTTTAGTTTTCTGTTATTTTTGAAATTGTGGACGCCACAGATGTGCGCCCTTTGTGGGGGCGGAAGTGGGCGGGGCGAAATTTGAAAAAACTTTTCTAGGAGTGAGATATCACATCAGACTGGATAAAAACTGGTTTGGTTGCTCTAGCTCTTATAGCCTTCGAGCAATGGGCGACAAACAAGACGGACGGACGGACAGACAGGGCTATATCGACTCGGCTATTGATGCTGATCAAGAATATATATACTATATACTATAATTATATATATATTGGGTCGGAAATTATTCCTTCTATATGTTACACACATCCCCTTTTACCACAAATACAATATACCCTTTTACTCTTCGAGTATGGGTATAAAGAGCCTTGTCATCCCTCGTTAGATTTTTTGTTGGATAGTGTGTCTATCTCTTGGAGCTCACGCTGGAGCCATCACTCCCCCCTTTCCAAACAAATGCGAAATCCAATACCAGCCGAGGCGGCGTGGGACAAAAACACGCAACGCATTCCGGCACTTTTCCCTGCCACTGGACTCATAGAAGCACCACATTTTTCGCTCTACCAACCCTAGGTCCGTCTCTCTTCCAGATCATCCTTTTATACGATTTTGAGCATTTTAAAGTTTTAAAAAGGCAGGCCACTTTATAGCACATTGGTTTTACTTTACCAGTTGTTTTTTGTTTGCACTGACCCTCTCCATTTCCCTCAGACACGCTCCAGGGCGACGCATGCACAGCTGAATGTAGTGTAATTGAAAAATTCTACCAAAGTCAAGTCCAAAGTGAGAGTGACAGGTTGACGAGAATCGGGAGTAGCAGGGGCAGGAAGGAAAGTCTCCTCCTAAAGTTACGCAGCAGAAAATTCGCAAATACGTTTATGTATAGTACTACATAAAAGAAAAGCTACCAAAGTAACCTGAGCTGCAACGTTGGAAGCAAACAATTTCTATTTCATGGCACATTATTTTGTGGCTTTTGTTTCGACTTCGAGCGGAGGAAGTTGCCAAAAACGGGAACGAATACGCACAACAATGGGGTTCGCTCTAACTGAGTGTGTCTGAAACTTAATTCAATACTTTATGAATATGTATGCCATCCATAGAATGATGCACGTGTATGTATAGTAAGTCACATCAGTACTATAGAAATCATTGAATATATTTGCTCTACTGTTTTATCATTTTCTCTATTGATTGATTGTAGGTCATGTGTATATAGTGTTCCATAGTTCCATGAAACTTTCAGTAGCTTTAAATTTTCAAGGACTAATTTACAACCCAAAATCCAACTTGTCCCAGCCCCTTGAGCAATCATTTCATTAAAGCAACACGATGAAGGCCTTTTGAGGGCCTTGAGGGGCGGAGGGCCGCCTCCCCTTTAACCACGCACCCATCTTGTGCAGTTCTCCGTGTGGCACTCTTGCCAGGGCTAATATACCTAAGGACTGTGCGACAAGCCAGCGATGACTGCAATGCGGCCCAACTTTGTTTACGAAAATCCCCTTTTGCCGCATTAACTGCTAACTTTTTTACCCAGTTTCCCTTGGTTCGCGACAAACTTTGTAACTCAAAATGTACAAGAGTAATCAGGTCCTCTCAGGTTTTCAAACTGTATTCCATCCATGAGATATGATAAGATGAGTTAAGATTTTCCGCGTGCTTTCAAACATGCATTTTATCAAATCAAAAATGTTATGGTCTTATCATGTTGTTGCCAAGACCCAGCCAAACAGGAATATTACTGTCCCGAGTGAAGCTTTTTATGTTATTAACGTAAAGACGAGGAGGATGGTTTTGTTTAAGAACAAAGGAAAGAATGAACAACTTTCTTAAGATGAGTAATTTGATAAAACGGATCTTTAAATAGACACAAGTTTCTAACAATACGATATTTGCGGAACGAACTTATCAATCAATTTGCACTTTTAACTCATGATTAGGATGCAGTTAACTCATTGTGATAGTTGGCCGATCTAAATTATGTATGTAATGTACTATCATGGAAATTCCAGCATTTGGTTGATCCATATATATATCAACATTGGGATCTTAAGCGGATCGTTTCTACATTATCTTTCTATATTTCAATGAACTATAGACACAGCTAGAAAGACAGCTTCCGCCCATATCATCATTTGAAGAGTATTTTGTCTCCACCAAACAACAATGCATGAAGTTGCCTTGAACAATACAATTAGGCTTTTCTCCCTCTTCCGCTTACGGTCGCATATCCAAGACAACGTTGAATCCCATGCTTTCCTTAATGGCGACTTATTGCTAACGCAATTTGCTTTTAACTATATATACGTACTCGAAGAGTAAAAGGGTATATTGTATTTGTGGTAAAAGTGGATGTGTTTAACCCAGAGAAGAAATCTTTTCCGACCCCATAAAGCATATATATTATTAATCAGCATCAAAATCTGAGTCTGTCTGTCCGTCCATCCGTCCACACGTCCGTCAGTCTTGTTTGTCGCCCAGTGCTCCGAAACTATAAGAGCTAGAGCAACCAAATTTTATTCCCAGACTGATCTGATATCTCACCCCTACAAGTGTATCACATGTGTACTCACTGAGGACGGGTATAAAGTTAGTGTCGCGTTAACGGCGAATCAACACGTTCTTCTCGTTATAATACAATTAGAAATTTGGCATTATTTTCTTCAAAGCTCTCTATTCTTCGTCGGGTGATTTGAAAATTATAGAGAAATTGAGCGAGAATACGTAAAGCTACCAGAATCCTGCTACCAAGTGTTACAACGGAGCTATGAAATGTTTTTTTCTTTTTTATTATCCGTGAGTCTGCTGGCATTTACTAAAAATCATCGCTCGCCTTTGTTAATTGCATAGGAATATATAGTGGTGCGGAAAAATAATTTGTTTAAGATATAATTGTATTCTCGTAGTTCCTTGTGTTCAGTTTGAGAAACCCTGCTCGTCAGGCGATTAATTTTGTGCAAATAGAAAAAGCTTTCCCAGGCCGGATGGAGATACATCTGGCCATGCCTTTTCTCTGCTATGCTCCCACTCCGTCTATCTAAACAAATGTCGTGAACCCGTCGTGTAGCTCATATTGCAAAAAAGGGGCGCATAAATTTCTACAAAATCTATTAGCAAAGAGCAACCCTTCTCAGCGCTGTCTAGAACGCGGGTTTGGGGTCCCAGACAGCGGATGATGTTTGTCGGCCTTTTTGCTGGGACGTTTAGATGGATTTGCATTTTGTTTTGTTTTTATTCCATTTGTAACTAAAACTTCAATTACCTTTTCATATTTTGAATTCTGTATCAATTTCAATGAAATACGAGAACGAACGTGTTGAGTCACCGTTAACGCGACACACTTTTATACCTGTACTCAGTCAGTACACATGTGATACACGAGGAATTTTTAAATATTTTCTCAGGTCTTACATCTTAAATTTTTTAAACTCACTTCTTGCAACAATCCGCCGTTTCGTTCTCCGCGTACACTGCACGAGGAAGAATGTGTGAGCGAGACAGAGAATCAGTAGCGGCTGAAGGGTTGGGGACGAGTTGCTGAAAATTAATTTCATCATAATAATAATAATATAATAATGATTCGATCTGAACCAGATTCGGCAATCTGGTTACATACCATACATACCATACATACATACTCTACGATACTGTGTCTTTCGTTTTTATACCCGTACTCGAAGAGTAAAAGGGTATATTGTATTTGTGGTATTTGCTGTCTGTCCGTCTGTCCGCCTTATTTGTCGCCCATTACTCGGAGGCTATAAGAGCTAGAGAAACCAAATTTCCACACTGATGTGATATCTCACTCCTAGAAAAGTGTTTCAAAATTTCGCCACGCCCCATTGTTACTTATTTAAGATAATTTCGTAATATTCAACCAGAGAAATTTGAAGGCTCAAAACTTGCCAATTCAAGTGAAATAACAACTTGGAAGGACTAAGTGTACATTTGTATACAACATTTGTATGCAAGCAAATGCAATTTGTAATTTCGATTATCAAAAGGAGTTGTTTCAAATGCGAAAGTTTCTTCCTTCTTTTCTGCAGAAGTGTAACTGTAAATATTAAGTTTTTTTTCAGCATCAGGTCTGATAGGGATACTCGTACTTATTTATGTAAAATATTTCAATCTAAGTTTAGTAAGTATTCAGTCAATTTTCTCAGCCAACACACCATTAGCTCACACCATATCATCCATATAAAGACCCTCATACAAGCAGCTGCTTCTATATAGTACTGTTTTGATCACTTATTACACAAACTCTGTGTATTCATAAGTAATTTCGATATGTACTTTCAACCAAAATAGTATTCAAAAAAGAAGTTTTCCACATGAGTGCCTAAGTGCGTTCGGCGAATGAATGCAAGTCCAAACAAAATTACTCACAGTGGGAGCTAAGCCGAAAAGAGTTGGAAAAAATAACTTTCTGATGGAGAACTTTCTGGGACTTTTAAAAACAGAAACTTGGAGAAAATCTGTCATTATTTTAGGTGATACGAGGGCTGTCCCAGAAAATTCCGAAATAACCACTAAACCACAACAATTTTGTATCCTTTTTAACAATTAGCATTGTCGAGGACCCCAAATTGTAATTTTTTTGAAATGACTTTCTCATCGGACTGAGCCGTCGAGCTATTTCTTCAGGTTTGGAAACAAGAAATAGTCCACGGGACTAAATCCATAGAATAGGGTTGCTGTGGGAGTAATTCGTAGCTTAATTCATGGATTCTTGCAATGGAAACTACACATGTTGACCGATATTCATCTGCTACAATATATTTTATTATTGAAACGAAGGAGGAAAATCACCTAAGGTAGAGTCCAGCTCGGCATTAATATTTTTATTGAATACTAGCAAACCCGGCGAACACCGTTTCGCCACCAGATGGCTTCGTTTTATGTAACATTTCGTTTGGGGATTAAAAGATGAAGAACAATTTTTTTTGTTTTATATTTGAAAAGGAAAAATTTCATTTCGATTACAAAAATGAAGTGTTATTTAGTTGAACTTCTCTAAGTAAATGAAAGTGAATCCAAAGTAAATACTGAATCGAAGCGTTATGCGTGTTCGCAAATTATCCGTTTCATTGAAGTGCTCTTTGGTAAACCACATTTTTATACCCGTACTCGAAGAGTAAAAGGGTATATTGTATTTGTGCTAAAAGTGGATGTGTGTAACATAGAGAAGGAGTAATTTCCGACCATATAAAGTATATATATTCTTGATCAGCATCAATAGCCGAGTCGATATAGCCCTGTCTGTCCGTCCGTCTGTCCGTCCGTCCGTCCGTCCGTCCGTCCGTCCGTCCGTCTTGTTTGTCGCCCATTGCTCGAAGGCTATTAGAGCTAGAGCAACCAAACTTTTTATCCAGTTTGATGTGATATCTCACTCCTAGAAAAGTTTTTCAAAATTTTGCCCCGCCCACTTCCGCCCCCACAAAGGGCGCGCATCTGTGGCGGCCACAATTTTGAAAATAACAAAAAACTAATAATGCAGAATCATAGAGACAGCCCATATCTATCAGGGGCCCAAATCTGAATCGGATCGGATCATTAATATAGCCACAATAGAGGCAAATATACGCAAAAACTTCGCTCCATCCCTTTCGCACTCACACAAAAATCGAGTCGATTTGGTTTTTTGTATTTTGTGTCGCCTGGATCTCAGAGACTATAAGAGCTAGAGGAACCAAACTTTTGGCCAAGACTCCTGTGATACCAAACCTGAACAAGTGTATTTCAAAATTTTGCCCCGCCCCCTTCCGCCCCCACAAAAGACGAAAATCCACAATTTTAAGATAGAAAAAAAAAAATGCAGTATTGTAGAAATCGACCATATCTACCAGATTCCTGAATTTGGTTCAGATCGGATCATTATTGTAGCCAGAATGATCAAATGAATTTTCAGAAGCAATTCCCCCCCACTCCATCAACATAAGTAATTTATTGGGGTTGATTGTGGCTGCAGATTCTCTCACACACACACTCACGCTCAAACATGCTGCCTCGTGCAGTGTACGTGTGTTGTTGTGAGAACTGATGTAGATGATGTAGATGTAGATGTCGATGACAGATGTAGCAAAAAAATGTAAAATGTAAAACTGATAAAACATTTTAAAATACCACATAAATCACTGAGTACGGGTATAAAAGTAGAGTCGCGTTCGAAGCGACTCCGTACGTTCTCTCTCGTTTGTTTTTTGGTCTGACGTTAACACAACAAAGCGGATGGTTTCCCAACTCGTGAACACGCAACGTATAACTGCCCATGTGAAAAACAATGATTTTTCTGGTCTTGAGCGTATTTGTGCATGTGGCGTGGGCTTCCGATATAAGATGATGGGAGAATCGTCAGACGTCCAATATTTTGAACATTACCATCTGAATGAATAGCATCACGCAAGTGTATATAGTCCTCAGATCGTAGCTTTGCCTGATTGAATCGGATGAACGCTAAACGTTCGGTCTCGAATTTAACATACATGTCGACAGCGAATTGCTGGAATAGCCGACGGCACTTTAGAATGACAGTATCCTCATGTGTACGAATCATCATACGATACGCATAGTAATTCATTGCACTTAGATTTTTATTCGTTGATACGCCTGAAAATGCAAAATTAAATGAATTGTTAATGGAAACCAATAATAGCAATAATTATTGTGTGAATATTGTACCTGTAATTGGATCGACCATGTTCAACGTGATGTCGTATCCGCCTTGCCCTTGCCAACAAATGATTGGATATTGTAACGCATCGTACAAACGATGTGTCTCGTTTACACGATGCATGATATTGCTTCTTCGCTGAACGACAATGTCTCGCGATTTAGTTTGATCGCCTACAATAATTGCAGCAACATCATTAACGGTGGGTGCATTGAATCTTCGCACATGTTCACCTGTTGGTGTACAATCCGCTCTTATGACAAAATTTGTGCGTATCCGATGGCATTCGTTCCAATGCTGTTTTGAACATATTAACCACAGCATTATTAGCGTGAAAAAATGCTTGCAACTGTTCAATAATTCGTCTCTTTAACTGTTGTGTTCCCTGTATATTGCACCGCACATTCAGCTGATCCACCATCGACGAAATGAAATATATTTGCAGAAATTGATGCGGTTCATCTGGTGTTGGCATCATTGAACCATGCAAATGATATATTTGTCCTTGTATCTTTAATTGCAAACAATCAATTGTTGAAGAATACGGTGTAACTTCTGATCGTGTGATGGTGTGGTGTGTGGTGTATATGTAATTGTTACGTGTTGCAATTCATTGTGTTGGTGTGAGTGATTGGTTATGTGTGCTGTATCTTTTACCTTGCAAGTCGGCATGAAGCCGCCTTCTCGAATGATATTAGCTCCAAAGGAAGTCATGCGAAAGCAGTTATTGTATTCAAGGATGTGTTGAAGAAAATGGCTGGAATCGGGATCACTTCCATCGAACAATGGTTTCAGTGGCTGTGGTGGTGTAAGTAATGGATCCAGTTTGACTTTTCCACTTGCGCAGCACAATCCAGCCGTTTCTCTTTTGAACTTTAACGCATTGCAATATCGGCATATAGTCATTGGTCCAATATCTAAATTTTCATCATCACTGTAGTTCGCAGTGGGATCATATTCGAATGCCAAGCGATTGTATGATGCCAATGATCTTCGTGTCCTCACGCGTTGTCCCAATCGGGAATTTCCTCTTCTTATATTTGGTCTTTCTTCGCTTAAGTGCTGTAAATACACTTGTTGCTGGCTTGCATGTCTTGTGCGGCGGCCGAAGTTCGCACGTCGTCCTATAGGCATTTTGGACTGTGGACTCTGTCCACTTTAACCTCAAATGCACGATCCACATAATTTACACAGTTCAACTTACCACCTTAAAGACAAATGCCTGCTGTTCACAATACACGTGATTGATTTGATGGTTTCCAATTGAAATATGAGGAAACGAATAACTTTTTTTTTTAATTTCGTTTTCACAGTGAACACAAGCCCGGTTTGTCACATGAAATTAACTGAGCCGAGAACAATGAGTAGCTGTCAAACAATGTATCACGCACCGGCGCCTACTTAAAATATTGGTTTGGCGCTGTATTTAGTATATAGTAGACAATACAAATGCATTTTCCGCTTTTCTTTTGAAATTTTTCGTGAATTTTCTTTGCTATAAACCTAACGGAGCCCGAGACCTTTCCAACGAATGCAAAACCGTGCAAATCGGTTCGTGCGTTCTGGAATTATTACGTCAATAAGAAAACCCGACTTATTTGTATATATTAGATTATAACGATGACCAATTCTGTCCATGTTTGCAAATCAACTTAGAGCGCTCTCTATTAAAATCGACCAAAAAAAACTGTGCAAGGTTTGTACTCCAAATTGGTAATAGTCGGTAATTTCCCTGATTAATTTTTTTCTGAACATGTTGCAAATTAAATGTTCTGTTTATCTATCCAAAAATGTTTTTTAAAAGCATTTGAGATAAGCAAATATGCGCCAGGAACAAAGTTGAACTTTGAAAATTTATTGTAAAGATTCTAGACATTGTAGAATAATGTACCAGTGCAGACTACATTTTGAAAAATTATTCTTTTAAACGCAGTTTAATATATCTTTATTCGTTCAGTGCAGCAATCTTAAATGGCTGAATGTTCCCAATTAACATACTCGTAGACAAAACGAGAAGAGACGTGTTGAGTCGCCGTTAACGCGACACTACTTCTATACCCGTACTCAGTCACTACACATGTAATTTATGTGGAATTTTCAAATGTTGTATCAATTTTTTCCTGCATCTGTCATCTACCACAAATACTTTAACTCTTCGAGTACGGGTATAAAAAATTCGCTAATTAACCAAAAAACTCAGGAAAATGCAAAGCAAACCTCAAGACCTCAATAGAGTGGTAGCATAAAAGTACTATTTGTTTTTATGCTCTCTTGATTCTCGGCTATGCCCACTGTGCGCTTATTATTTCGTTTGCATTCAAACGGGCATTTTTTATGTAACTACATCGGTTTGGTTGCTTTTTTGATAAATGGTGTGTTGTTCTCTTTTATCATATCGCTCATGAGCTTTGGTTCGCCTTTTTTCGTTCGCTTCTTTTTATTGGAAAGATAAAATACTTTTTCATTTCGCAACAGTTACTCTACCGATTTACTACACTACTCGAGTTCTGTCTTGCCTGTTTTGTCCATTCTAGGTGATTTCGGATTCTCTGAACAGGAAAAGTTTCTCTGCCTATCTCTACCTAGATATCCACTCATTTTCTGCAACAAAGCGCAACTATGTACTTGTAAAGCAAGAAGAAACGAGAAAGAACGTGTTAACGCGACACTACTTTTATACGCATACTCGGTCAGTAAACCTCTGATTTATGTGAAATTTTAAAAAATGTTATCATTTTTACATTTGACATTTTTTTGCTGTATCTGTCATCTACATCACTTCTCAGAACAACACGCCGTATCGTTTGTAACGTCCAGCTTGGCTTTCCCCTACAACGGATTATAGTTCCCTTCGTTGACATCTAGGCTACCAGATAGCTGGTTCGCGTGATCTTTCAGCGAATGAAATACCACCCTCAGTTGTCCCTCTCAGGCAATTGAGTTTCTCTGACTCCACACACCACTCTTAAAGTTGTCCCCTGTTACCGGATAAATTGGCTCAACAATCTTCTAAAAGTCAGTGAGTCGGATCAGGCGAGCGAATGTAGGTGGTTTTGTTGCTGGGGGAGTAGTCGGGGACTCTCTGGCATCAGCTAGCGTATCAGCCTGGGGGGGTTTTCGACACCTCCACTCAACACACCTACAGCACATATAATCAAGAGTCCCGTAAAGCCTTTCGACCTTACACGCCGCACGACTAGAACACAAACAAACAAAAAGAAAAGAAAAGAAAAAGAAAAGGGAGTACATTGGGACTCGGATCAGCCCGCTTGCAATCACCTAGCTGTTATGGTGCTGCTCTTGCCTCTACACCTCCCTACCATAATCTTCTAATGGCAATGATAATCGGAAAATCCCGGAACGGTTACAAAACCGTTACCCCTTTTTAACCCATTTAGGAAAACCTAACACACTCGATTACTCCATTTTTAACATTTGTTCAATTCTACATAATAATTTTTCCCATAATTCATACTCGTTCTTAAACATAAGTGCTATTCAGATACACATGATAGTATTTCACATAATTATAATAATAAAGAAAGATCAAACAAAAAGAAATGCCTGCTATTTGCTTTGGCATGTAAAACTAGAATTATTTATACGAATATGCGAACAAACGAAATGGCATAATCTTTACTTTAAAACTATTCTTCTTTATTCTCTTTCTTATGTTTTTTTACGCTTTACTTTCATATTCGCATATTCATATTCATATTTAATTTCATAATTTACGGTAAATTTTGGTGGCATAACATATAAAGACAATTCATATATCTTAATTTTGAAATGCACTTGTCTTGATTTGGGATCACAGGAGTGTGGACAGAAATTTGTGTTGCTCTAGCTTTTTATAGTCTCTGAGATCCAGGCGACACAAAATACAAAAACCAAATCGACTCGTTTTTTTGTGTGGCTATTGTGGCTATATTAATGATCCGATCAGATTCAGACTTGGGCCCCTGCTAGATATGGTTTTTTTCTATGATTATGCATTTTTCGTTGTCTGTTATCTTCAAAATTGTAGACGCCACAGATGTGCGCCCTTTGTAGGGGAGGAAGTGGGCGGGGCGAAATATTGACACACTTTTCTAAGATTGAGATATCACATCAGACTGCATAAAAAATTTGGTTGCTCTAGATCTTATAGCCTTCTAGCAATTTGCGAAAAACAAGACGGACGGACAGACGGACAGACAGACAGACAGACAGACAGATAGACAGACAGATAGACAGACAGACAGACGGACAGACACGGCTATATCGACTCGGCTATTGGTGCTGATCAAGAATATATATACTTTATGGGGTCGGAAATGATTCCTTCTCTATGTTACGCACATCCACCACCACCATAACATGCATTACGTAGGATTGAACCACACTTTTACTTGTAGGGCTCTCCTTAGCTTTGGGTTAGATTTCGAAGGCCTCGCCGTAAGATCCGTAGTTTGCTTGTCTGGTTCCACAAGCGCTTAAAGCAGGTACAACTCTTCTCTCCCCTCTCACGATATGTCTGGTTTTGCGTGTCACTGGCACTGACTATTGGATGCACCCTAGATCGATGCTGACTTCTTTATTCCCACTGCCGCGACCGACCGTTTCGCCGCGGGTTCATTGACCCTTCGGTGCGCCAGTATCGCTATCAGCTGTCTGCATTCAAAAACCAGGATACACTCGCGTCGAAGCGGCTAGTTCTGCTTTTCTGGAGTTATAGTCCAAACTCGAGAAACGACTGCCTAGGCTGGGAAAATGTACATGCATCGTTTTAACTGTCTAGTTTTTCCTCTTTTTATTCACACTCACCATATAATATTTCTACACACTGATTTTAAAGGATCGCGGATGGTTGAAAATTAGCTGGATTAAATTTTTGTTTGGTGCTTTTGGAATGCACGTTGACTTTTCGTTTGCAGCACGATCGAAATTTGCACGTCTGCAGCATTGAGTGGCTTGGAAGGAAAAGAACGATGATCTGCCTCTTGCACTGCTTCATGCTCCGAAGTAGATCTCAGAGAGAGAGAGAGAGATGACAATTTTGACATTTCGTCGTTCTCGCTCTTCTCTTGCTACTCATAAGTTACGCGTAATTTGTTCAGCGGAGAACGTGTCCGCTTACACTGCACGAGCCATAGTGTGTGAGCGAGAGAGAGAATCAGTAGCGCCTGAAGGGGTGTGGGCTAGCTACTGAAAATTCATTTAATCATTGTGGCAATAATAATGATCCAATCTGACCCAGACTGGGGGTTGGTTGCTCTAGCACTTATAGTCTCTGATATCTGTAGTGTTCAGCTTGGGGCAGTGAGTGATAGTCAGAGTCAATTTAGGCTCTAACCCAGCAATTGGCCATATATGGTATTTCTGACTCCATGCTAATAGGAAGCTAGGTTCGAAGGTGCGCATTCTTGCAGTGCTCGGGTCCAGCTCGTCTGATTGGTCGGGGTTCTTTCTCCCCCTAGCTACACAATTTTTCTGACACAAATCAATATAATGCGCTTTGAGAATCTTACACTGGATCTTAATACGATCTTATAGCCTTCGAGCAATAGGCGCCAAACAAGACGGACGGACAGACACGGCTATATCGACTCGGCTATTGATGATGATCAAGAATATATATACTTTATACGCCGCCCACTTCCGCCCCCTCAAAGGGCGCATATCCGGGGCGTCCAGAATTTTGAAGATATCGGAAAACGAAAAATGCAGAATCATAGCAAAAGACCATATCTATCAGGGGCCCAAATCTGAATCGGATCGTATCATTAATATAGCCACAAAGGAGAAAAACAATTTCGAACGAGAAAGAACGTATGGAGTCGCTGTTAGCGCGACTCTACTTTTTATACCCGTACTCAGTCAGTACACATGTGATTTATGTGGTAAAATGAATTTTCAGCAGCTTTCCGCAAACCCTTCAGCCTTGCAGTGTGCGAAGTGATGTAGATTTAGGTGACAGATGCAAGAAAAAATGTAACATGTAAAAAATGATAAAATTTTGTAAAAGTATAAAAGTAGTGTCGTGTTAACAGCGACACAACACGTCCCTTCTCGTTTTTTTATTTTATATCGCTGATTTTTGTCGGCTTTGTTGTGCAATTTGTTTAGCATGAATTGTTTTCTTTTCCCCACCAGCATTTGGCCAGAGGTGTGCCTTCTACGTTTTGTGAAAAATTAAGTTGGCAGCAAATAAGATATTTGTAGAAGTGTCCTAGGCCCTTGGGATTTGTTATGGTGAAGGGTTGGAAATAGCTACGAAAAAAATTTATAATTTAAATTAAGTTGTAACTTTTAATGAAATCTCCTAATAAATCGCATCTTCACATAATCATTAAGTAATTCGATGTATTAACTTGACATATTTTTTAACCCTTCATATTTTTCTAACCCTGCAAAAGCTTGCATAAAAAATATATATATATATTTTCAAATAAGGAAGAACAAATTATGCAAATAGTCTAATCAATTTCTCAACGAAAATTGAGAACATAAAACGAATTATATGTGAACAGACTGTGGCCCCATGGAGGCTCCCACACATGTGGTAATTTGCACTATGCCAATTTGCGTTTGCCTTTGAACTTGGCTCAAGAATTTTAACCCCTCGTGCGCAGAAAACTTTTCCTTCTTTGACTACAGGAGTACAGTGAGAAAAATGGAAGGATGACAGCGGCATGAACAAGGCAACTAAGTAACGGGGAAAAATATGGTCGCTTATTTTTTCAGATTTTTTGGGGCAGACAGTTGGCAAACATAAGCTAGCAGAGGAACGTATAGATAGAAATGGAAAAGAGCACCTGTAAAATGTTGTTTGCTATCCCAAAAAGACTAAAAAATGTAGACGTGGAAGGAAAGTGTGGGAGAAGATTGTGTGGGAATGGTTGGGCTTATGGGGATACGGATGTGAGTGTGTCTGCCACACGTAGCCTTTGACATTGGCTCCGCTAATGAGCAAGCACTTTGAAAAACTGCTGCTTGGAACTCGGCACTAAATATTTCGCAATCTGGAGCGGAGCAAGTCTGAATAGCTTTAAAAGTATAATTCAATTACGAGAATCATACCTATAAAAAGGAAACGACTTAAGAAATTACTTATAAAAAACACGTTCTTCATTTTGCTGTTGTTTTTTTTTTTTAATTTGTTTTGTATTTTGTAACCAATTATTTTACTTTATTAAAAACATACGATTATACTCTACTGGGTAGATTAATAGCTAGAACTTTGGCAGAGACCCTGTCCAAGTTGTCGATGGAGTTATTTGGAGCGATATTTGTTTGAATGTATCGTCAAAAATTAACTACATACATATGTTGTCATGTTGTGGCTAAATAAAGATTAAGAAAGATTTAAGATTATTTTGTAAAGATTATTTTTTATTATTTTTAAGTTGGAGGTACTAAAACTATGAACCAGAATAAACCGTAGGCTTTAGTTCCTTAGAAGAGCTTTCGTGCATAGACATTTCAACAAAGTATAAGTTGAAGTCCACTTTTTTCAGTAATAGACACACAAACATGCCGACTATATCGAATCTGCTCGTCATTCCAATCAATAAGTACATTTATAATTATGATTATGTTTTCTTTTGAACGTCTGGTCATAATCAACAAACACTTTTCCTGGCAATAAAGGCAAGTATTTCTTGGTGCCCCAAATAATTCACACTTTTTTTCTAAATTTTGTGGGTCGTTTTGTAAAACTCAAACACGTTCAAAAGAAATGCCACTTTGAATGCTAGTGAAATCTAAAAAAAATTTACTCACACGAGAAAAAAAAACTAGGCCTTGTTAAGTAGACCTTATGTCCACATACATATATAATTTGCAACATTCCCCAAAAATCCTTTATGAAAATTCAAATCCCTTGTTTTGGATACACAATAAAAATTGTGACCTCAATAGTGAGAGCTGACGCAAAGCCACTCTGAAATGAAAGCGACCTCAATCAACTATCAATACGAAATCTATAAATAACTTCGAAATGAGACGACTCAAACCCCCATTGCGATAAAGAAATAGAGTGCTTAAGGTTAGAACCCAAAGGTTAACTCATTGGAATGGTTAAGAGGGTTTAGTAACAGTTCTGGAAGTCTTTCGAATCATCAAAAATTAATGCAAAAATAAATATAAATAATAATAAAATAATAGACCGTTAAATAATCCGAAAACCAACACTATATATAAACTGAATGAGTGAAGGACGTCCAGGACAGCGAAACACAAAGGACTCGTCAGCCAACACAACGTTTCAGCGAGAGAGAGAGTCCCAGTGGTGGTCTAACCCCTGGACCAGCCCACAAATTCAAAATCGTATTTATTACACTTACATTCCAAGTTTTTTCCCCCAACCCAACGCACCACTCCTTACGTTTGTCAAATATTTATTCTTTGGATTGGATCGCAGGATTTACTTATTAGCATGCGCATGCCACAGTCCAAAAAAGGTCCAGCTCCCAGGTCACGGGTTGGATGGTCCGTCGTTCTAGGACCGCCGCTAACGAATGACGACAACAACTTGAGCAGTGAAAAGGGACTCAATAAAGGATACGGAAATAGCCTAAAGAGCACGTGAAATTCAGGTGGCCCAACGGATAGGGCATTCCCGTAGTGTGAAGTGTCGGTATGGAAAGGTAGAAAGTAAAGTGGAAATGGAGTGTCTTCAAGACAACTTGTAAATCATACTGATGCACTAGGTAAAATCGATTGTGGACGGACTAACAACCTTAATTTAAAAGCGGTAGGGAATAAACGGAACAGGAGGATTATAAATTATCAAAAACCTTAATTGGCACAATGAATGGCACAATATTTGAAAAACAGAAGGGCAAAGAATAAACACAATAAGCAGACGACTACGGGCGCTAGCAAGTAGCAGCTAGTCATCAACCAGTAGGACCAGAACCCCAATCAAAATGACTTTCAATACGGTGTCATTTCCTCTTATTCTTCCTCTCTAGCTACCACCACCATCAAAAAATCTCGCAGCCGTATCCTCAGTTCCTCAGTAGATACTTATTTAATTATGGAACCATCTGTGCATGTTTTGGATACCGCTTTGATGTTACGTTTTTTGAGCATTTTTTTCAGAGCTCCCCTCTTTTTTCCTACATTGCCTTATCATCTTCCTACTTACATTGCCCTTGTATGCATATATATTATATTTATTTTGGAAAAAACGGAGAATTTTGCAGAGCAATTTTTGTTTTTACTATTAGATTCGTTAACTTCATTGTTTGTTGCATAATGTGCTATTCATGTGATATTAATTATACACGTACTCGACGAATTAAATTTATGGTAAAAGTGGATTTGTGTAACGCAGAGAAGGCAACGTTTCCGAACTCGTTGTGTTGAAGTGGTATCACAGGACAGGCTTGGACCAGGACAGGCAGATCCAGGCGACACAAAAGTAACGAGAAAGAACGTACGGTGTCGCTGTAGGCGCGACTCTACTTTTATACCCGTACTCAGTCAGTACACATGTGATTTAAGGGGAATCTTCAAATGTTTTTACATTTTACATTTGTTTGATGCATCTGTCATCTACATCTACATCAGTTCTCACAACACACACGTACACTGCACGAGACAGAGCGTGCGAGTGTGAGTGTGAGAGAATCAGCAGCAGAATCATCCCTCAAAATAAATGTATATTTTGTAATGGTTGTAGCGGGGGGGTGAGGCAGCTCGCTGCAGAAAGTTCATTTGATCACTGTGGCTATAATAATGATCCGATCTGGACCATCTTTTTTTCTATCTTCAAAATTGTGGACTTTCGTCTTTTGTGGTGGCGGAAGGGGGCGGGGTGGCATTTTGAAATACACTTGTTCAGGTTTGGTATCACAGGAGTCTTGACAGAAGATTTTGGTTGCTCTAGCTCTTATAGTCTCTGAGATCCAGGTGTTCATTTGTACGAAAAAACCAAATCGACTCGTTTTTTGTGTGAGTGCGAAAGAGAGGGAGCGAAGTTTTTCGTATTTTTTCTCTATTGTGGCTATATTAATGATTCGATCCGATTCAGATTTGGGCCCCTAATAGATATGGTCTTTCTATGATTCTGCATTTTTAGTTTTCTGTTATCTTTAAAATTGTGGACGCCACAGATGTGCGCCCTTTGTGGTGCGGAAGTGGGCGGGGCGAAATTTTTAAACACTTTTCTAGGAGTTTGGAAAAAAAATGTAGATGCTCTATCTCTTATAGCCTCCGAGCAATGGGCGACAAACAAGACGGACAGACAGACGGACAGACATACAGACAGACGAACGGACAGACATGGCTATATCGACTCGGCTATTGATGCTGATCAAGAATATATATACTTTATAGGGTCGGAAATTATTCCTTCTCTATGTTACACACATCCACTTTTACCACAAATACAATATACCCTTTTACTCTTCGAGTACGGGTATAAAAAGAGAGTGTGTGAGAGAGAACGAGAGGGCACGATGATCCGATACGATTCAGATTCGGGCCTCTGATAGATATAGGCCATCTCTATGATTCTGCATTTTCCGCTTCCTGTTATCTTCAAAATTGTGGCCTGCACAGATGTGTGCCTTTGTGGTGGCGTAAGGGGGCGGGGCCAAATTTTGAAACACTCTTGTAGGAGTGAGATATCACATCAGTTTGGAAAAGAAATTTGTTTGATCTAGCTCTTATAGGCTCCGTGCTGTGGGCGACAAATCTATTAGAGACCTGAATCTGAATCAGATCGGATCATTAGTATAGTCACAACGGAGAAAATCATTTCGAAAGGCATCGTTCCCTCTCGCTCTCTCTCACACAAAAACGATTCGACTTGGTTTTTCGTATTTTGTGTCTCCTGGGTCCAACCAACCAAACTTTCTGTCCAGACTCCTGTGTATACCTTTTCGGCAAACCAAGACAAGTGTATTTCAAAATTCCGCCCCTACCGATCTTTGCCCGGCCAGATAAATAGTAAGTTCGGCAGATCGGTACCCAATATTTAGAAATGACCGTTTGTCTCGACGTGGATAAGGGAAGAAGAATAGGGTCCTCATCGCAGTGCACTCTATCTTCCCGCTCTACTTCACGTCGGAACATTTCATATTCCAGGTTCAACAAGACCTGGAATTCCATTTTGTGCATAAAACTGATTCTTCCTGGCCTTTTCTATTTTCATTACCTGCTCGTACATTCCACCGTCTTCGGATATCTCTATATACGAGCAGCACCTGTCCGCTTTAAAAACTGTATCTTCCTCGCTATCAGATAAAGACCACATGATAGTTCTGGGGATTTCAATTTGCCAGGCACTGTTTGGTCTTCGGTAAAACGAGTCGAATAACCTTGTGCCCATATCACGACATGACTTTATTGATTATTGGTTGCTAGACCTGTCCCTGTCTCAAGTCAACCATGTGAAAAATTCCTTGGGTCGATTGCTCGATCTGTGCTTCGTCTCGGATCCGACCATAGCGTTGTTAACCCGAGCCCTTCCGCTCACTATACCTGAAGACTCCTACCATCCTACTTTCGAAGTATCGGTCACTATTGGACCTTCTGTATTGGATCGATCTGATAAGCTTTCTAAACGTGTCCGCTGCTTTCGTAAGGCTGAGTTTACGAAGCTTAATAGCCTGATTAGGGATTTCGATTGGTCCGCTCTGTACTTGTGCACTGACGTTATAAAAGGCACAAACATTTTCTATAATGTACTTGACACACTCTTTGATTCTTGTGTCCCATATTTTTGTCCGATTAGATCTGGGAAGCCCCCTTGGTTTACTAAAGAGCTATCCAGTCTAAAAACATAAAATCAAGACTTTATAAAAATTTCAAGAAGTTGGCTCTCCTTCTTCTCTCTCTCGCTATGTAATAGCTTGGTCAAATTTCACCATTGTAAACGCTCAATGCTACAAAAATTACCTAGCTCGATGCAGGATGCGTTTTTCTCAGGACCCTAAACTGTTTTACAGCTTCGTAAACAGCAAGCGTAAAACGTCCGCACATCCATCCTCGCTATCATTTCATAATTCGTCGGCGGTAAACAAATGAATTTTTACTCTGGTCAGGCCAGTTTGCCGATCTTTTTGCACGTTAAATTTTTTCAGGAAACAACATGTTTCCCCCACGGAAAGGTACTGCGCCGACCCTGTGTGGACCTTAAACTATTCACCCTATCCCTTAACTCCTCATGTTTCCCTCCGATCTGGAAGGAATCGTTTATTATTCCTCTCCATAAGAAAGGTAGTTTTAACCCCGCACTTGCAACATCTCTGCAAATCACTTATATCTCCAGCTCAGCACGGATTTATAAGGCGACGATCAACAACTACAAGTTTACTAGAGTTTACCTCTTTTTATTATTAAAGGCTTCCATGGTAACATTCAGACGGATGTCATCTACACCGATTTCAGTAAAGCATTCGACTCTGTAAACCATTCCCTTTTAGCACAAAAACTTGACATTTTAGGGTTTCCGCCCAATCTTTTTAAATGGATTTCTACCTTTGCTCTAGGTCTCAAAGAGTGCTCTTCAAAAACTCCTTGTCTTCACTTGTTCAGGTTACTTCTGGAGTACCACAGGGCAGCCATCTTGGCCCCTACTTTTCACACTCTTCATTAATGACCTGCCTTCAGTATTAACAAACTCTCGAGTACTCATGTATGCGGATGACGTTAAACTCTGTGTCCAGTATACGGACATTTCATTTCCTCTCGCTTGCAATCCGATCTCAATAACTTTCAGTCATGGTGTTGTGCAAATATGTTACACCTGAATGCCTCGAAATGTAAAGTAATGACATTTCATCGCTCCAGCCCCTTGTTGGCTCCTTACACCCTCTGCGGTGGTTCTCTTGAGAGAATTACATAGGTTGATGACCTTGGTGTTAAGCTAGACCCCAAGTTAAAATTTTCTGAACATATTTCTACCATGGTAAATAAAGCCATGGGAGTGCTTGGGTTTATAAAGAGGTGGTCAAAGGAATTTGACGACCCCTATATAACGAAGACTCTCTATATTTCGCTTGTTCGTCATATTTTTTAGAGTACGGCTCGTGTGTATGGTTCCCTCAGTACAAAGTACACCAAGACCGTATAGAATCAGTCAGAAAAACTTTTTACTTTTTGAGGCGTGGCCTCGACTGGGATGAAGGTGTGAGACTGCCTTCTTACTCTTGCAGATTGCTCTTAATAGACCTTCCATCCTTACTTAATCGTAGAAAATTCTTGGTGTGATTTTCATGCATAACTTGATCAGGGGGTGACATCGACAGCCCTGACTTGTTGAGCCGCATAAACTTCACGATTCCTATTAGATCCTCTAGAAATTTTATTCCTTTGTACCTTCCACTGTGTAGATCGAATTATTCCTTGCATGAACCGTTTTGGATCTTATGCTCGGATTATAATTCGTTCTACCATATAATATCCACCACTAAATCACTTCCTCTACTTAAATCACTAATACTAACATACCTTGCACGTAATTAGTAATGTTCTTTTTTGTAACTTTGCATGTTTAGCGTTATGTTTAGCCCTAATTTTTCCTCGAATATTAGCCTAGCACCTATTTTTCCTGCATGTTCGCGATCGGTTTCGGTACTCGTGTCGCGCGTCATGCGGCAGCGCCCTCGGTCGGTTGGGCGGGAGGAGGGGCTGCGTATCTGCCTGGGATCCGCGCGTAACAGGCTTCGGCTTGGTGTCGCATGGGCCACTTGATGGTGCAGTCATTGCACATCAACGTCCTAAAGTACAAAAGTTGACATACATACATATGTACTTATCTATTTTCTAATTATGTGAGCAAGCAAGAAATAACAGAGCTTAGTTATTTATGATGACTAAATTGCTGCTCGCCCGATTTCGTTTTTAAAATGCCAGCATTTAGACGCACAGGCTTAAGTCGCAGAACTCGCAATTCTGCGAGTCACAGATATACAAGAGCACGTCAAAACGACGAGCAACGCGAAGCGAGGAATGAAGTTGAACGGAATCGATGGAACCGAAATCAACAACATAGAAATTTTGCGTTTGACCCCTATCGAGCTGCATTTAATTATAACGTGGTAGTCGATTAACAATGAACGTTGTGTGACAATGCTGCAAGGCATTTACATTTTAAAAAAAGCTCCTGGTTTGTGTTGCGCGAGCGGTCAAGTCAAATTGATACCATTGTTACCGCCACCAGAGCCACTATATTCATTGGTTTCCGTAAATGGTCAAGATTTGATTCATATCCAGCAAAATACATAGAGAAGGAATCGTTTGCAACCCTATAGAGTATATATATTCTTGATCAGCATCAATAGCCGAGTCTATGTCTGTCCGTATGTCTATCTGTCTGTCTGTCTGTCCGTCTTTCCGTCCGTCTGTCTGACCGTCGGAAATTTTTTTTTTCATACTGATGTGTTATTTTACTCCTACAAGTATGTTTCAAATTTTCGCCCCACTCACTTCCGCCCCCAAAAAGGGCGCAAATCTCGGCGTCCAAAATTTTATAGATAACAGAAAACGAAAAATGCAGAATCATAGAGAAAGCCCATATCTATCAGAGGACCGAATCTGAATCGGATAGGATCATTAATATACTAAGACTCACCAGGAGGATCAAAACTGTGAGGCAAATAGCTTGGAATACGGATGGAATGTTCCAGCTGAGCAGCGAACACATCCAGGGAGTTGCAGAGCGGAGAGCTCTCTTTCTAATGAAAGCAACGAAAATGGCCTGAAACGCTACCATGGCACGGAAAAAAAATGAGCGGAAGCGAAAGCCATCACACTTGTGGACGCAGAAAATCGGGGACCTGAGAAATGGGTCCATAAAAGGGCAAGGCGAAGACACCAAGACCCTCAAGCTGTATAAAAAGTATCAGAGAACTGGTTCTGTATCCGTCTTTGCTCAATATTCTTCTGTTCGCTCTAAATTTCTTATTGTCAATAGTCAATGTTATAACCATATCTTTCAATCAACGTACTCAGGGCATACCTACGATCCACCCCTTATCCATACCATCTTTCTCATGCTAATAACGTATTTCTTCCCTTTTTCGAAGAAAGCGCAGTTTTTGAAAGATTGTCATCGATTGACATATGTTTCTCCGCAGGTCCTGATATGGCTGCGGTCCAAGCTGCGTTTTAAAGTATTGCGCTTGTGCCATAGCCAACCGTTGACCTTCCTGTTTAACTTTTCTCATGAACGTACTTGTCTTCCCGTGATTTGGAACGAATCATACCTTACTCCTCTTCATAAAAAAGGGTCTAGATCTAATGACGAAGACTACCACGGTACTGCAAAACTATCTGCTATTCCTAAGCTGCTACAGCACCTTGTTACTATTCAATTGCAACACGCATGTTCTCCGTCAACATGGTTGTTTTAGACATCGATCAACATCGACCAACCTTCTAGAGTTCTCGTCTCTAATTAACCGAGGCTTTCATAGCTGCTTGAAAAGTGATGTAATTTACAGAATTCAGCAAACCTTTTGATTCTGTTAATCACACTTTGCTGATCCAGAAACTCTCTTTATTAGGTTTTCCTGCAAATCGCGAAACAAAACAAATCGCCGTATCTGTCGAACCGCACACAGCGTGTTGTGTTCTCTAATTTTTTGTCAAATATCGTGAATCTAAAATATCAAGGTTGATATTTAGGTCCGCTGCTGTTCAATCTGTTTGTGAATGACCCACCTCAAGTTGTTTGTACTCAGTTACTGAGTACATGACGTTAACATTTTCTTTTCCTTTTCCGATTGATTTCGCTCACTCGCCTTTTGACCTTGATTTAAACATATGGTGTTCGTCTAACCGCTTTTATTTGAACCATTATAAGTGCAAACTTATGACGTTGTACCGCCGTGCTCCACATTTGGTCTACTATTCTCTAGGAAATAATGTTCTATATCGAATTTCCACATCAAATGACCTAGGGGTACTGTTCGATTGCAAGCTATACTATAACAGCCATTTTTCTTTATCGCTTGACATAGCTAAGGTAGTTTTAGTGTTAATTAAGTGTTGGTCAAAAGAATTTGACGACCCGTATATAACCAAATCACTGTATGTCTCGTTGGTACGTCCGATATTGAAGTGTGTATGGAGCCCTCAATACAAAGAGCAACAAATTCTCATTGAATCTATTTAAAACCAATTTTTAATCTTCGCCCTTAGAAATCTGAACTAGGACTCTGGCGGACCATTACCTCCATACCGATATAGGCTAAAATTAAGCCCTAAAACCATCGCAGAATTTGGAATATAAATTTTTTCAGTGAAGTGAATTTTTCATGCAAAAGCTTATTCTCGGGCTAGTGGATTAGATAGACTTTACAGTTCCTTCCAGACCAGATGTGCCCCCTTTGTGGAGGCGAAAGAGGGCGTGGTGAAATTTCGAAACACACTTCTAGGAGTTAGATATAACATCAGTCTGCAAAAAAAATATGGGTGCTCTAGCTCTTATAGCCTCCGACAAACAAGACGGACGGACGGACAGACATGGCTATATCGACTCGGCATTGATGCTGATCAAGAATATATATACTTTATAGGGTCGGAAATGATTCCTTCTCTATGTGACACACATTCACTTTTACCAACGAGAAAGAACTTACGGAGTCGCTGTAAACTGTGCTGTGCATGGTTGTCAGGAAAAGAGAAAATAAAGTGGTTTTATTTTTTTGAATAATTCGTATTTTTTGTTATCGACTTGGAGGGAAATTCAAGCTCATTACATTAGGAGTTCAATTCGCGAGTTTCACAACACAGTCAGCTGTGGAAAAAGATCGTAAGCTTGATCGTTTTGTGGAGCGAGAATAGGTTCTTGACGGGCTTGGCGAATTTTCTCTTCCTATTTGATCATACCAGCGATGCTGAGCAGACGTAATTTCTCGTATCAAAATTAAAAACACGCGATTAACCAAATTTATATAAGTCCTCAATATTCGAATTTCAATCTCAAAATATAAAAAGGCATCCGTGGAAAATTCAAAAGATTATCTAGGAATAAATGTTTTAAAAGTGGTCTATATTTTGGACAGGTAAATATTTTGTGGAAGAAGGTAGAAAGTCAAATGGAATTTATAAGATTATTTTCTAGAACAGATTTTGATTCGAAGCAGGCGCTTTGAAACAGTGTGTGTCCGACAAAAGTATAGCGCAGAAAAATACAAAAACAAAACTTTTCGGGTCCTAGGAAAAAGGTGAGAAATAAGGGATTCTGAGAAAATTTTTCTAACCTCTCCTAACCTCTCTCGAAAGGTCTAAGCTCCCCGACGCAACTTTCCAGACCATCAGCCGCAGCAACGCTACATATGCGCAGTCTGGGTCTGTTCGATTGTATTTAGCGGGAGAGCAGGGTCAACGACCGGAGCAGAACGTTTTGAAAACGAAGTTACCGGAGACAAGCAGAAGGCGAAGCAGCATAAATTGCACTAAAAACTAGGGTTTAATCATATCAAAAAAAAAAAAGTAAAAGAGTAGGCAAATTCAAGATCACAAGCACATGCACAACCGGACAAAAAGAACAAGTGTAAAGTAACTGAACATGCAAAGTGGGTGAGAAGAAAAGGAAAGTGAACAAGTGAAGCGACATGTAATACTCTATCATCACAACAAATTACCTAATGTTAAACCTATAAAAATTAAAAACCGATCTTCGAGAAGGCCTTCTTGGATAAATTTGTGGTCAAACTAACGGAACAAAAGCCGTCTAGAAAAATCGGAACTGTGTAAAAGAAAACGTCTAGTCCGACATACCCGTCTCTGTGAGATAGAGTGTGCGGTCGACAGAAGAGGTGAAGAAAGAGAGCGTTAACAGAGATAACGAAGCAATCAGCAGATCACCTGCAACGATTCTTGGCGTGTTCGTTTTGATTTTGCGTTTGCTGACTTTCTTCGTTTTATTTGTATCACTTGTTACAAGAAAACTCAGCCGGTTGTATATGTGAAAGTGAATTTGAATAGAAAAAAGAGAAACAAAAAAAGAATGATTAAGAATAGAAAATGTTGAAGAAAAGTGTTTAACGAAAAATAATGAAGTTAGTTTATAAAGATCTAATTACGATTGAAGAAAACGCATATTGTTATGACATAATTACGTTAGTGTTGGGTCGTTATTTGAGTTATGCATATCAAATGTTATGGTTTAAAGAATTAAAGTTTTATTAAAAATTATGGAGTAAATAAAATAGTGTATATTTCCTGGAAGTAATGTGAAGAAGAAGAGAGAAAAGAGGTATCGTTTTAGGGAGTTTTTCGAATATTTATTGCGCGCAGAAGAGCTCAATGGTCGGGAGGGTTGAGACGCGTTACTGCATACCATTAAGCAGGCTCCCTAGTTCATTCATTTCTTGGGATTGAATGTATTAGTGGAGAAATTGAAGAAAGTAGGATCTGTTTCCAAGTTAATCATTATGGCATTCGGTGAGTCGCATTGCACTTTGCATTGCGTGGACCGATGGAAGGAAACATTAAGGCAAGGGACATTTTTTTTTTAATGTGTACCCTGAGGTTGGAGATGGAATGGGTGAAGAACCCCCAACAGGGGTGTTTTGCTAGCTGTGTCCCATCGACCTTCTTCACTGCCAACAGGATACTGAGGGAACGGCCAACGCTAAGACCGGCCTCACGCTACGGTCTGCAATGTGTTATATGTATGCACAGAGGTGGTTGGTACATTACATATTATTTGGCGCCCAACGTGGGGCAAGCTAAGCTCAAGCACTTAGATAGACTAGGGATTGAATTACTTGCTTCATCCGATTACTTAATTCAGATGTTTAAACTCTTTTTCGGATTGTTACGGACAGGAAATATTATATGAAATTAAGAACAAAGTATTCAAACGTTTAAATTCATTTAGCTTTGGTTGAAAAATTATTTTCGAAAAGATGAAGAATAGAACAATTGTTGAACATAGTCCAGAGTGGTTCGGGAAACACTCTCTTTAGGACGTTGATGTGCAATGACTGCACCATCAAGTGGCCCATGCGACACCAAGCCGAAGCCTGTTATGCGCGGATCCCAGGCAGATACGCAGCCCTCCTCCCGCCCAACCGACCTAGGGGCGCTGCCGCATGACGCGCGACACGAGTACCGAAACCGATCGCGAACATGCAGGAAAAATAGGTGCTAGACTAATATTCGAGGAAAAATTAGGGCTAAACACAACGCTAAGCATGCAAAGTTACAAAAGAATATTATTAGTGCAAGGACCTCCTCTACTAAGTAGAGGAAGTGATTTAGTGGTGGATATTATATGGTAGAACAATTATAATCCGAGCATAAGATCGAAACGGTTCATGCAAGGAATAATTCGATCTACACAGTGGAAGGTACAAAGGAATAAAATTTCTAGAGGATCTAATAGGAATCGTGAAGCTTATGCGGCTCAACAAGTCAGGGCTGTCGATGTCACCCCTGATGCATGCAAATCACACCAAGCATTTTTCTACGAATAAGTAAGGATGGAAGGTCTATTAAGAGCAATCTGCAAGAGTAAGAAGGCAGTCACACCTTCATCCCAGTTGAGGCCACGCAGAGCAAAAGTAAAAAGTTTTTTCTGGACTGATTCTATACGGTATTGGTGTACTTTGTACTGAGGGAACCATACACACGAGCCGTTCTCTAAAATATGACGAACAAGCGAAATATAGAGAGTCTTCGTTATATAGGGGTCGTCAAATTCCTTTGACCACCTCTTTATAAAACCCGCGCACTCCCATGGCTTTTATTTACACATGGTAGAAATATGTTCAGAAAATTTTAACTTGGGGTCTAGTTTAACACCAAGGTCATCAACCTATGTAATCTCTCCAAGAGAACCACCGCAGAGGGTGTAAGGAGCCAACAAAGGGTCTGGAGCGATGAAATGTCATTACTTTACATTTCGAGGCATTCAGGTGTAACATATCTGCACAACACCATGACTGAAAGTTATTGAGATCGGATTGCAAGCGAGAGTTAAATGAAATGTCCTTGTACTGGACACAGAGTTTAACGTCATCCGCATACATGAGTACTCGAGAGTTTGTTAATACTGAAGGCAGGTCATTAATGAAGAGTGTGAAAAGTAGGGGCCAAGATGGCTGCCCTGTGGTACTCCAGAAGTAACCTGAACAAGTGAAGACAAGGAGTTTTTGAAGAGCACTCTTTGAGACCTAAAGCAAAAGGTAGCTTGAAATCCATTTCAAAAGATTGGGCGGAAACCCTAAAATGTCAAGTTTTTTGTGCTAAAGGGAATGGTTTACAGAGTCGAATGCTTTACTGAAATCGGTGTAGATGACATCCGTCTGCATGTTACCATGGAAGCCTTTAATAATAAAAGAGGTAAACTCTAATAAATTTGTAGTTGTTGATCGTCGCCTTATAAATCCGTGCTGAGCTGGAGATATAAGTGATTTGCAGAGATTTTGCAAGTGCGGGGTTAAAACTACCTTTCTTATGGAGAGGAATAATAAACGATTCCTTCCAGATCGGAGGGAAACATGAGGAGTTAAGGGATAGGGTGAATAGTTTAAGCAGGGGTCCAGAGTAGCTTTCATGGGAATATGTTGTTTTGAAAAATTGTGCAAAAAGATCGGCAATGACCTGATCATTGTTTGCCGACGAATTATGAAATGATAGCGAGGATGGATGTGCGGACGTTTTACGCTTGCTGTTTACGAAGCTGTAAAACAGTTTAGGGTCCTGAGAAAAGCGCATCCTGCATCGAGCTAGGTAATTTTTGTAGCATTGAGCGTTTACAATGGTGAATTTTGACCGAGCTATTACATAGCGAGAGAGAGAAGAAGGAGAGCCAACTTCTAGAAATTTTTTATAAAGTCTTGATTTTATGTTTTTAGACTGGATAGCTCTTTGGTAAACCAAGGGGCTTCCCAGATCTAATCGGACAAAAATATGGGACACAAGAATCAAAGAGTGTGTCAAGTACATTATAGAAAATGTTTGTGCCTTTTATAACGTCAGTGCACAAGTACAGAGCGGACCAATCGAAATTAATCAGGCTATTAGGCCTTCGTAAACTCGGCCTTACGAAAGCAGCGGACACGTTTAGAAAGCTTATCAGATCGATCCAATACAGAAGGTCCAATATCGACCGATACTTCGAAAGTAGGATGGTAGGAGTCTTCAGGTATAGTGAGCGGAAGGGCTCGGGTTAACAACGCTATGGTCGGATCCGAGACGAAGCACAGATCGAGCAATCGACCGGGAATTTTTCACATGGTTGACTTGAGACAGGGACAGGTCTAGCAAGCCGTCAATAAAGTCATGTCGTGATATGGGCACATGGTTATTCGACTCGTTTCCCGAAGACCAAACGGTGCCTGGCAAATTGAAATCCCCAGAACTATCATGTGGTCTTTATCTGATAGCGAGGAAGATACAGTTTTTAAAGCGGACAGGTGCTGCTCGTATATAGAGATATCCAAAGACGGTGGAATGTACGAGCAGGTTATGAAAATAGAAAAGGCCAGGTTTCAGTTAACACAATAATATGGGACAAAATGTGAAACTTTCAAGATAGAGAGTGCTGAGCTTACTACGTAAGCCTCTAGCATTCTGGTAAGTAATTAAAAAAGAGAGGAAACTAGTTTTTGGATGGGTGGAAGTAGAGCGGGAAGATGAGGATGGAGCACTGGTCTGACTGCCGGGGTGGAGTTATGGGGCCTATTCTTCTTCTTAGCCTTATACTCTTTCACAACCAAGTGCTCCGGCCAAAAAATTGGCAGAGCAAATGGTGTCGAAATGAGATGGGGAGACGTTTTATCTTAAAATAAGCTATCTCCCTGGCATAAGCGAAATTAAACTTTTTTCACCTATAGGCCTTCGGCTTTTATTTTTGCTTTTGTATAAAAGCAGTTACATCATTAGATGTAAGATCAGGGGCAAGCCGAGAGACAAAAACTTGCCGCTTTGGTGGGACACCCACCAGTGGTTTTGGCACCACAGGCGCGGTACCTGTGATGGCAATATCCGGTGGTCCCGGACGTTCAACAACTGGTGGGTTCGTAATCGATGGGATGGCTATGGAGTTTGGTACGGACTCTACGGACACGGACGCTACAGTCGGCTGCATGTTCTCGAGACGATGCATTCGGCTACCGAATCTGCATCACCAGCAGCGATCGTTGCCCTTGGAGTGGCAAACGAAATCAACTGCTGCACTGGCGTAGTGGTCGGAGTTAGTTTTTCAGATGACGGCGGGCGTGAGGCGGTTGCCACTTGCAAGTCCCGTGGGTGGACTTCTTGCGCCGCGAAGACTCAGCCAGCGGCTGTAAACTGCTGAACTGAGTGTTCATGGCTAAGATCCGATCGTATTGCTTTTTAAAGCCCACGATCCTCCTTAAAGCCACTCCTCGTCTGCCTCATAAACGAGCGCATTTCGCTTTCTACCGCACGACAATCCTCGCAACTATAATGCAAGCCGTTGCGTTGTGAGAAGGCATCACCCACACGGCCAGAAATACCTGCACACTTTGCGTGCACTACGCTATCGCAAAGCCAGCAAGGTATGTTCGGCTGATCGTGAGTGATCTGCTTCTTGCAGGTTTTTTGCACAGACCACTGAAAATTCCATATTAGTTTTAAACTTTTTTTTTCAATGACAAAAGAAAGATCAAAACTAATAGCAATCAATCAGACCACAGTGCAAGCAGTTTCTAAAAGCTATGCTTAAAGAAGAAATGGAAAAAAAAGAGAGAGAACTACTGCAACAGCTTTCAAGTGAGAGAGATACTGCACAAAAGGTTTATAAGCGAGAGAGAAAGAACAGTTAGTTTGGGTGATAGAGAGAGAGTTGATAGACAAAAGCTAAAGAGCGGCCAAATGTATTTTCTTAGTCTTTTCAGTCTTGTTCAGACTGGTGACGGCGCTGGCGGGGCCACCGCTCTGTGGGCATTCCAGCCACATATTCACTGTTAGCACTCCAGCTACGCAAGCGGCTGCCCTCGCTCTCGCCCTCATACTTTAGAGCATTTTTCCCCCCGGCGACGCTCTCTTCACGCTTAATATCACCACGGGCACGCTCCGCCCACGATCACGCTCCCGCTCTCGCCGCCGGCAGCCCACCGGCCGCTTGAGCGCAACTTCCATCTACGTACGATCCCGCGAAATGCTCGCCGCCGCCGGCAGCCCTCGGCAGCAGGCGAAACTTCTATCTACATACGCTCCCGCTGCCAGCAGCCCTCGGCAGCTTGAGCGCAACTGCTTTGACACTTCGTTCCTACATTCTAAGCGACACGGGTTACTTTCGCACGCGGTTACACCTTGTACATACATATACATATATAACCCAATAAATGAAGTAAACACTGACGACCCCGGCTTTTCTTTGGACTTGAACTTGACTTTCTTGGGATTTTCGACCTGGGAATTTTACGACGCCCTTTGGCTCAATCATTGGTCCTTCGAGCGGATCTTCTGCTTCCCCTAAAAGCAACTTCTCCAGCCTTCGAGCACGGCATCGCCTTCACCAGGAAATCACAAGATAAGTACACTTGCCTTTCCCATAAACCGCCTCCATTTCGCGGTTTGTGCTCCAGAGAAAATTCGGCAAGTTCCAAGTGCCGCGACCGAAGTACATATATATACATAGTCTTATATATGTACTCTCGCCAACTCCGTTATCCGTAGTGCTTCCAACTTCGCCATCGCCATATTATCGGCAATTCCGGCCGTTCTCCGGTACTTCACTTCGAATTACCAGTGATACGGTAGTTTTTCTTCGGTTTCTTGTGTCCGTCCATAACTCGCGGACAAATTATTTACCAAAATAATTAATTATTTAATACAACATATTAAATAAAAGTGTATTCCGCGCCTATGTACATATGTATGTACGCACATTCCAGCCCATGAGAGCGGCTTGCGTACATACACACACACATATACATTAATATTTCTCTAGTGTGTTCCATCCGCGCCCTACCCCAATAATATATACATATGTATATTGGCACGCTCAAGTGCAAGTGAATTCACACATACATACACTAATATTTCTTCGGTGCGTTACGTTCGCGGCCTACCCCAATAATATATATGTATATTGGCACGATCCAAGTTCAAGTGAATTCACACACACCTACATTGATATACAGGTCTCCAAGAGCATTCCATCCGCGCCCTACCCTAATACAATATACACTGGCACACTCCAAGTGCAAGTGAAACACACACACATACCAACATATACACATTACAGCAGCAATAAAAGTATCCATCCAGCTACCTGTGTTTTCTTAATTAAATTTATTATTTATTTTATTTATTTATTTATTACATTTATTTGCATAGTTGGCTCCCCAACTATATACATACATACACACATTCAACAAAAATACCAAACCAATTAAATACCGCATTCCACCATTCCGCGCAAGTGCCATATTTGCCATATATCCGCGATTAAGTGAAATTCGTGCCCTCCAGCCACTTTTCGCAAGATCTCCAATTTCTCCCACATTCTCCAGAGTCCAAATTAATTACTCGCGACCAAGGCACGACGCATTTTCCGTAATTATTTGGCAATTTAGCTTACAAATTGGCAAATTGTGTTTCGTGTTTTGATATTTTTTTGTTCCGAGAGTGAGAGGTGGCCCAAAACTATCGGCATCCGAACCCGGTGTTCATCCGAATAGAAAAAAAAATAAATGAATTAAATGATTAAATAATCCGACCACGTCCAAGAAAAACCTCCAAGTCTTTTTTTTGGTTCACAAACAAAAAAATTTTTTTTTTTTTGATAAAGAAATTATTGTTGTTCCGTTTCTGTGAGGTGTCCATGCCTGCTTCCATTGCTTCCTTCCATCCGATAGTAACCCAGTTCCGCTCACGACTGCGTCAAGGGGTAAACGGAGGAGCATCGCACAGTCAATATTTCCAAATATTGCTACCCAGTGTGACCGTTCCTCTCCTCAGCTCGGCTCAATATAGGGTCACTCATTGTTTGAGATTTCTCACCTACAGGTGATCTCAAACAATCCGAGTCGTTCCGATTATTAGCTTGAGGCCTTTTGTCTGATAGTCCGTGTTTGGGTTACGGGTGTTTCCTTCTGCGGTTTTTCGAGGCAACTCTACCCAGACCAGTCTGCAGTCCCTCACAGACTTCCAAAAAACGATTTTTCTTGCGTGGGTACTTTCAAATTATGCCAACAGGTCACAAGGACGGCAAACAACTTTTGCCTGTGACCTCGTCCAACCGGCTACGCACCTCGTCCGCCTCCGGAACTTCTCCGACACAGCCAATCAAGGCATCCCTCACTCCGAGAGCAGCCAGTAGCAGCCCTGCTACAAGGACCAAATCGGTCCTATTCCGTCTCCGGTGACCCTTAAGGTTCCATCGGTGACTAAACAGGATCCGAAAGGCTGCCTCACTAGTCCCGTCAGCTCTCGCCACGTCACCACAATGGCTCAATCCGCCACCTCTGCCGCTCGGACCAAATTGGTAGCCGCCATTGGCCGACTGTCCCACCTGGCAGAGCGCATCACTGCCGCCCCATCCGCCCCTCTGTCCGAGGTCCGCCGAGGCCAAATTCTCAGCATGTGAACAGACGTCGAGGCCGAATACAAGGCCTGCTCCGCGGTGATGGCTGACGAGGATCCAGAAATCCAAGCGGACATCCGGGAAACATATGGCGAATGCTATGGGGTATTTGAGCAGTGTCTCAGCGACCTCAATGCCCAGCTGGCCCCTCCGCAGTCCTTCCTCCCGCACAGCCAGTCCAACAGGGCGGCTGTCGACTGCCTCCCGTCATTTATTGATTTTTCTCAGGGGACTACGTCCGCTGGCCCACATTCGGGATCTGTTCACCGCGGTCGTGATAAACAATCCAAAATTATCTCCGGTAGAGAAGTTATACTACCTCACCGAGAAGACCAGGGGCGATCAAAGGCCATTGTAGAAAAGTCCCCCCTCACAAATGAGACGGTTTCGAGTCCGCCTGGTTGGCTCTCCGCAGCCGATATGAGAACAATCGGCTTCTGGTGACCAACCAAATTAATATTCTCCTCTTCTTTGCCCGCGTAACTTCCGAATGCAGCCGTGCTTTGAAGGAACTTCAAAGTACGATGCAGGGAGTCCTAAATGCGGTCTCCAACGTTTGCACGGACAATTGGGATAGTCTGCTTGTAACTATCTGCGCTTCAAAATTGCCGAAGCTAAGCCGTGCCTTATGGGAAGCGTCCGTGACGGACAAAAGGAAGTGCCGCCCTGGAAGGAAATCGACTCCTTCCTCACTCAGCGCTACTTGACGCTTGAGGCTATTGAGAGCGACCCTTCCACCTCACGAGACGCTCCGCCTCCCTCTCAAAGGCAGTCAGAATCCGCCATCCTCCCGAATCCAGCCCCTCTCCGTTCCGTTTCCCAGGGCAGTCCTATTCCAAGGACGTCGTACGCGTTCCATAACAGCGTGAATCCTAGCAAGAGCAAGTGTGATCTCTGTTCCAAAGAGAATCACCCAATCCGACTCTGTCCTCATTTCCTGCAAATGAGCGTTGACGCCCGCTCCAACTGCATAAAGACAAAGGCAGCTCTGCTTAAATTGCTTCGCAAAGGGCCACATGCTTCGAGAATGCCAAAGCTCCCACAATTGCAACACTTGTGGAGGGACGACATCACACGCTTCTGCATCGTGGCAGTCCAGCTTCCAGCGAGTCACATTCCACATCCGTGCCCGATTCCACAGCCTGGCCAGACGTCGATCGACCAGTACCTTCCGCCGAAAATTCTAATTCTTCCGCACTTCCGAACGTTCAGACGTATTTCGCCTCCGGCACAAGCTCTGTCCTTCTAGGCACGGCAATCATTAATATTTGCCACCTAAGAAAAAATTTCCGCGCCCGCGCTCTGATCAACTCGGGCTCGGGCCCGAGGCAACATTCATTACGGAACGCCTTTTCGACACAATTCAATTGCCATTCGAACGTATTCAGACACAGGTCTCCAGTCTGAATCAGACAGTATCCGCTCAGTCCGAGAAGCTCTGTCATCTTTCCATTTCTCTCCAACGAGACCGGGTTTACAATTAAACGCCACAGCCTATGTTATCCCGGAACTGACAAAGAATCTTCCGTTGCATCCGATCTCGCAAAGTTTATTAAAAGACTTGCCGAGTCTTCCATTTGCGGATCCGACATTCTTCGAGCTCACCAATCGATGTCCTGATTGGAGCCGATGTCCTACCATCTGTAATTTCGAGTGGCTTACAGCCCAACATATATGGTTCTCTTCTTGGACAGGGAAACCATTTTCGGTTGGGTGCTCACGGGTCCCGTGTCCAATACGGCGAGACATCAAGTTGCATCGTTTTCAAGTCTGGTTTCAGAGCACCTATCAAAGGGCCTGAAGTCCCGAATTCCGACTCCGAATTATTTCCTCCTATCCACCTACATCCAGCCAAGGCTGGCCCCACGCTCCCGCACGTTCCGTTCTCGAGGTAACAGTTCCTACCAATGCCGAGGTGTGCCTAGGAATCCATCCCTTGCGGAATTGCCGCCAATTCATTCGCTTGAGTGTCGAGCAGAGGCTCCGAGCCGTCAGGAGTATTTGAAGTACTGCTCGAACTGCCTTGCTCACAAACATTTCGGGCAAGGACTGCCGCAGTGGGGACCTGTGCAAGGTGTGTCACCGCGACCACCACACGCTACTCCACTCGCCCGGGTCTTGGCACCCAGCCTCTTTTTCGGCACCGTCACTTCCATTTTAAGCTTGCAGGTTATCCAACCTGGCAATCTCGCCCGCATGCAGTCGTAGAGTTTCTATTGCCATCCTGCAGGGGAGAATGTTCAGACTGGGGACGGGCTGGCGGGGCCACCGCTCTGTGGGCATTCCAGCCACACTTCACTGTTAGCACTCCAGCTACGCAAGCGGCTGCCCTCGCTCTCGCCCTCATGCCTTAAGAGCATTTTTCCCCGGCGACGCTCTCTTCACGCTTAATATCACCACGGGCACGCTCCCGCCCACGATCACGCTCCCGCTCTCGCCGCCGGCAGCCTCGGCAGCAGAAAATTGCTTCCATCTACGTACGCTCCCGCGCCCGCTCTCGCCGCCGGCAGCCCTCGGCAGCAGGCGAAACTTCCATCTACATACGCTCCCGCTGCCAGCAGCCCTCGGCAGCAACGCAACTGCTTTGACACTTCGTTCCTACATTCTAAGCGACACGGGTTACTTTCGCACGCGGTTACACCTTGTACATACATATACATATATAACCCAATAAATGAAGTAAACATTGACGACCCCGGCTTTTTTTTTGGACTTGAACTTGGACTTTCTTGGGATTTTCGACCTGGGAATTTTACGACGCCCCTTGGCTCAATCATTGGTCCTTCGAGCCGGATCTTCTGCTTCCCCTAAAAGCAACTTCTGAAGCCTTCGAGCACGGCATCGCCCTTCACCAGGAAATCACAAGATAAGTACGCTTGCCTTTCCCATAAACCGCCTCCATTTCGCGGTTTGTGCTCCAGAGAAAATTCGGCAAGTTTTCGTTGCGACCGAAGTACATATATATACATAGTCTTATATATGTACTCTCGCCATATCCGTTATCCGTAGTGCTTCCAACTTCGCCATCGCCATATTATCGGCAATTCCGGCCGTTCTCCGGTACTTCACTTCGAATTACCAGTGATACGGTAGTTTTCTTCGGTTTCTTGTGTCCGTCCATAACTCGCGGACAAATTATTTACAAAATAATTAATTATTTAATACAACATATTAAATAAAAGTGTATTCCGCGCCTATGTACTATGTATGTACGCACATTCCAGCCCATGAGAGCGGCTTGCGTACATAAACACACACATATGTACATTAATATTTCTCTAGTGTGTTCCATCCGCGCCCTACCCCAATAATATATACATATGTATATTGGCACGCTCAAGTGCAAGTGAATTCACACATACATACACTAATATTTCTTCGGTGCGTTACGTTCGCGGCCTACCCCAATAATATATATATATTGGCACGATCCAAGTTCAAGTGAATTCACACACACCTACATTGATATACAGGTCTCCAAGAGCATTCCATCCGCGCCCTACCCTAATACAATATACACTGGCACACTCCAAGTGCAAGTGAACACACACATACCAACATATACACATTACAGCAGCAATAAAAGTATCCATCCAGCTACCTGTGTTTTCTTAATTAAATTTATTATTTATTTTATTTATTTATTTATTACATTTATTTGCATAGTTGGCTCCCAACTATATACATACATACACACATTCAACAAAAATACCAAACCAATTAAATACCGCATTCCACCATTCCGCGCAAGTGCCATATTTGCCATATATCCGCGATTAAGTGAAATTCGTGCCCTCCAGCCACTTTTCGCAAGGTCTCCAATTTCTCCCACATTCTCCAGGGTCCAAATTAATTACTCGCGACCAAGGCACGGCGCATTTTCCGTAATTATTTGGCAATTTAGCTTACAAATTGGCAAATTGTGTTTCGTGTTTTTGATATTTTTTTTGTTCCGAGAGTGAGAGGTGGCCCAAAAACTATCGGCATCCGAACCCGGTGTTCATAAAAAAAAAAAAAAAATAAATGAATTAAATGATTAAATAATCCGACCACGTCCAAGAAAAACCTCCAAGTCTTTTTTGGTTCACAAACAAAAAAATATTATTTTTTTTTTTGATAAAGAAATTATTGTTGTTCCGTTTCTGTGAGGTGTCCATGCCTGCTTCCATTGCTTCCTTCCATCCGATAGTAACCCAGTTCCGCTCACGACTGCGTCAAAGGGGTAAACGGAGGAGCATCGTACAGTCAATATTTCCAAATATTGCTACTCCAGTGTGACCGTTCCTCTCCTCAGCTCGGCTCAATATAGGGTCACTCATTGTTTGAGATTTCTCACCTACAGGTGATCTCAAACAATCCGAGTCGTTCCGATTATTGCCTTCCAGCTAGCTTGAGGCCTTTTTGTCTGATAGTCCGTGTTTGGGTTACGGGTGTTTCCTGACGGTTTTCGAGGCAACTCTACTCAGACCAGTCTGCAGTCCCTCACAGACTTCCAAAAAACGATTTTTTCTTGCGTGGGTACTTTCAAATTATGCCAACAGGTCACAAGGACGGCAAACAACTTTTGCCTGTGACCTCGTCCAACCGGCTACGCACCTCGTCCGCCTCCGGAACTACTCCGACACAGCCAATCAAGGCATCCCTCACTCCGAGAGCAGCCAGTAGCAGCCCTGCTACAAGGACCAAATCGGTCCTATTCCGTCTCCGGTGACCCTTAAGGTTCCATCGGTGACTAAACAGGATCCGAAAGGCTGCCTCACTAGTCCCGTCAGCTCTCGCCACGTCACCACAATGGCTCAATCCGCCACCTCTGCCGCTCGGACCAAATTGGTAGCCGCCATTGGCCGACTGTCCCCCTGGCAGAGCGCATCACTGCCGCCCCATCCGCCCCTCTGTCCGAGGTCCGCCGAGGCCAAATTCTCAGCATGTGAACAGACGTCGAGGCCGAATACAAGGCCTGCTCCGCGGTGATGGCTGACGAGGATCCAGAAATCAAGCGGACATCCGGGAAACATATGGCGAATGCTATGGGGTATTTGAGCAGTGTCTCAGCGACCTCAATGCCCAGCTGGCCCCCTCCGCAGTCCTTCCTTCCGCACAGCCAGTCCAACAGGGCGGCTGTCGACTGCCTCCCGTCAATATTGAGGTTTTCTCGGGGACTACGTCCGCTGGCCCACATTCGGGATCTGTTCACCGCGGTCGTGATAAACAATCCAAAATTATCTCCGGTAGAGAAGTTATACTACCTCACCGAGAAGACCAGGGGCGATCCAAAGGCCATTGTAGAAAAGTCCCCTCACAAATGACGGTTTCGAGTCCGCCTGGTTGGCTCTCCGCAGCCGATATGAGAACAATCGGCTTCTGGTGACCAACCAAATTAACATTCTCCTCTTCTTGCCCGCGTAACTTCCGAATGCAGCCGTGCTTTGGAAGGAACTTCAAAGTACGATGCAGGAGTCTAAATGCGGTCTCCAACGTTTGCACGGACAATTGGGATAGTCTGCTTGTAACTATCTGCGCTTCAAAATTGCCGAAGCTAAGCCGTGCCTTATGGGAAGCGTCCGTGACGGACAAGAAGGAAGTGCCGCCCTGGAAGGAAATCGACTCCTTCCTCACTCAGCGCTACTTGACGCTTGAGGCTATTGAGAGCGACCCTTCCACCTCACGAGACGCTCCGCCTCCCTCCAAAGGCAGTCAGAATCCGCCATCCTCCCGAATCCAGCCCTCTCCGTTCCGTTCCCAGGGCAGTCCTATTCCAAGGACGTCGTACGTGTTCCATAACAGCGTGGATCCTAGCAAGAGCAAGTGTGATCTCTGTTCCAAAGAGAATCACCCAATCCGACTCTGTCCTCATTTCCTGCAAATGAGCGTTGACGCCCGCTCAACTGCATAAAGCAAAGGCAGCTCTGCTTAAATTGCTTCGCAAAGGGCCACATGCTTCGAGAATGCCAAAGCTCCCACAATTGCAACACTTGTGGAGGACGACATCACACGCTTCTGCATCGTGGCAGTCCAGCTTCCAGCGAGTCACATTCCACATCCGTGCCCGATTCCACAGCCTGGCCAGACGTCGATCGACCAGTACCTTCCGCACGTTCAGACGTATTTCGCCTCCGGCGCAAGCTCTGTCTAATAGGCACGGCAATCATTAATATTTGCCACCTGGGGAAAAAATTTCCGCGCCCGCGTTCTGATCAACTCGGGCTCCGAGGCAACATTCATTACGGAACGCCTTTTCGACACAATTCAATTGCCATTCGAACGTATTCAGACACAGGTCTCCAGTCTGAATCAGACAGTATCCGCTCAGTCCGAGAAGCTCTGTCATCTTTCCATTCTCTCTCCAACGAGACCGGGTTTACAATTAAACGCCACAGCCTATGTTATCCCGGAACTGACAAAGAATCTTCCGTTGCATCCGATCTCGCAAAGTTTATTAAAAGACTTGCCGAGTCTTCCATTTGCGGATCCGACATTCTTCGAGAGCTCACCAATCGATGTCCTGATTGGAGCCGATGTCCTACCATCTGTAATTTCGAGTGGCTTACAGCCCAACATATGTGGTTCTCTTCTTGGACAGGAAACCATTTTCGGTTGGGTGCTCACGGGTCCCGTGTCCAATACGGCGAGACATCAAGTTGCATCGTTTTCAAGTCTGGTTTCCAGAGCACCTATCAAAGGGCCTGAAGTCCCGAATTCCGACTCCGAATTATTTCCTCCTATCCACCTACATCCAGCCAAGGCTGGCCCCACGCTCCCGCACGTTCCCGTTCTCGAGGTAACAGTTCCTACCAATGCCGAGTGTGCCTAGGAATCCATCCCTTGCGGAATTGCCGCCAATTCATTCGCTTGAGTGTCGAGCAGAGGCTCCGAGCCGTCCGAGTACACAAGTACTGCTCGAACTGCCTTGCTCACAAACACTCGGGCAGGACTGCCGCAGTGGGGACCTGTGCAAGGTGTGTCACCGCGACCACCACACGCTACTCCACTCGCCCGGGTCTTGGCACCCAGCCTCTTTTTCGGCACCGTCACTTCCATTTTAAGCTTGCGGGTTATCCAACCTGGCAATCTCGCCCGCATGCAGTCGTAGAGTTTCTATTGCCATCCTGCAGGGGGGAATGTTCAGACTGGGGACGGCGCTGGCGGGGCCACCGCTCTGTGGGCATTCCAGCCACACTTCACTGTTAGCACTCCAGCTACGCAAGCGGCTGCCCTCGCTCTCGCCCTCATACTTAAGAGCATTTTTCCCCGGCGACGCTCTCTTCACGCTTAATATCACCACGGGCACGCTCCGCCCACGATCACGCTCCCGCTCGCCGCCGGCAGCCCTCGGCAGCTTGAGGCGCAACTTCCATCTACGTACGCCCCGCGCCCGCTCTCGCCGCCGGCAGCCCTCGGCAGCAGAGCGAAACTTCTATCTACATTAGAGGTCTGCATGAGTAGCAAAAACCATATTCGAATGCACAATGCTCAAAATGAATTGAGTGAATTGAATGCAAAGCCAAACTGGAGTGAGTGAATGGGGTGAATTACGTACAACTCTGTCGCACAAAGAATAGAGAAAACGAAACGAATCGAATGAAGTGAGAACACAGAAAACGGAGACGCTTCATTCGAATGATTCGAGTTGCAAAACAAAACAAAAAAACTCGGACTACAAATACATACACAGACTACGTACATGCATACAGACTTGTCGGCTTATTTTTATTAAAAGGTGTCCATGTGTGCGTGCGCATGGACCGAACAACTCGAATTACTCAAGTACACGACGCATTGCCAAAGTTTTCATTTCCCTTTTCACTTCATTCGTTCTCACTCATTTCGTTCAACGTCTCCAAGCTATGAAGCACAGCGCGTACTCATACTCATACAATGTCGTTTCATTTCTTACATACCACTCAACTCATTCCAATTCAATTCGAATGCATTCAAAAGTGTATGATGGGAGTGGACTCATGCAGATGTCTAATCTACATACGCTCCCGCTGCCAGCAGCCCTCGGCAGCTTGAGCGCAACTTCCATCTACGTACGTTCCCACTCTCGCTGCCAGCAGCCCTCGGCAGCAGGCGCAACTGCTGACACTTCGTTCCTACATTCTAAGCGACACGGGTTACTTTCGCACGCGGTTACACCTTGTACATACGTATACATATATAACCCAATAAATGAAGTAAACACTGACGACCCCGGCTTTTCTTTGGACTTGAACTTGGACTTTCTTGGGATTTTCGACCTGGGAATTTTACGACGCCCCTTGGCTCAATCAGTAAGCAACAACAAAACACAATTACAATTATTAAATTTATTAGGCCAAACACCGGTTGTTTGTAATATATAAGAGAAAAGAAGCGGAGCGCAAGAAAGAAAACACGTCTGGTCACTACAAAGAGAACGAACGACGACATGATGATGTTCGAAGCGGAACATCGTTGCAATATTTGCAAGAAAGCAATCATATCAAGGGAAGAGTGCGGTTCAACTCCCTGCGATCACATCTTTCATTTGAATTGCATTGTACCGCATGTTGAGGAGCATAAGGAATGCCAAGTTTGTAGGAAATTGATTAGCGTTAGAGACATTAAATCAGTCGAAGTGCGTTCGGGTGAACAGGGTGCTACGGGTACCACAAGTAATCCAACTGCGCAAACAGGAGCAATTCCGAAAGGATATAATACAAGGAGCACTGGAAATAGGAACCTAGAAAAGGAGTAGTAAATGTACAGAGGAAATAAAATTTAGCTAAAAGGGGACGACCAGCTAAACATGCAAACGCGCAGGCCACAGCTAGTCGAGAAAATCCTCGTGGAAATACCCAAGGTTTAGAGTTACCGATCATGCAAGGAACGGATAGTGTGAATCAGTCGTTGACTAGTTCAAGTATCTCAGGAGGTAATAATTGGACGGCACTTTTGGAGAGTCTGGAAGCAGTAATCGAGGCGAAACTAGCAGAACGGTCCATACAAAAGTTTACGTCGGCAGCTCCTAATACGACAGCAACGAGTGACACGATCCACAGAAACACTAGAAGTTAATTTGAATACGAGAGACAACAATCGATCAATCTGTACTCTGAGTCCAGAAAAAGATCACCCATTTAATTCAAAATTGGAGCTTACGGTGTGATGGTGCATCGAAAGGGCTACCGGTTGAAGAGTTTTTTATACAGGCTTCGAGCTTTTTACGCATGACTGTCTTAGTAGTGATTTTAAAAGCCTACAGATGGCTACACATTCTGCTTGCAGGAAAAGCGAGAGATTGGTATTGGCAATATCGCAAAGAAGTCGTCGTGATCGAGTGGCAGGAGTTCTGTACGGCACTTAAACGACAATATGTAGACTTGCGCACAGACGATGAGACCGAAGAAGAAGAGATGAGGGCTAGAAAGCAGGAAGTGGGAAAAAGCTTTGATGATTACTACGATGACGTCATGAGTATTGCAACACGGTTGACGGTACCGCTAGAAGAATCGCGCCTCATCAAAATTCTCATTAGAAATCTTCGTATGGAAATTCGTCATCAGATTTTATTTGAAGAAATTGCATCAATTGCAATCAATTGGGTCAATGGGTCAATTGAGGAAAATGTGTCGCATGAGAGAAAATTTAATAGCAGAACAAGCCGGATTGAAGTCGCAGAACAAGATTTTTGATAGATTTGGGAAGCAGAAGAAAATATCAGAGCTGGAAATGGAACAAGAGCATTTGGAAAGCGTACCAGGCGAAATAGATGCAGTGAATTTTGCCAAACGTATTTTAAAATGTTGGAACTGTGAACAGGAAGGACATTGTTGGGACATGTGTGCTCAAGTAAGAACAATTTTCTGCTACGGATGTGGTCAGAAGAACGTTTATAAGCCGCAGTGTGCAGTTTGTCTTAGTAGAAAGTCGGAAAACCCGAAGAAGGGTCCATTCGATCAAGATCGTCGTTTGGCCCCGAAATAGATCAGAATAGTACTCGTTTGGAGCAAGTGGTCGTTCCAAAAGAGGCGGAATTAAGGCCACAACCAGCAGAACAACAACATTCATCGAATATGACAATTTTAATACCAGATAGAGAAAAGATCGGAAAGAATGAAATTCGAAGTTGTATTTAAAGAGGTCAACGTCATGTTAGTCCATACCATGTACGGCAAAAAAAAAAATTACGAAATTACGCGAGAACGAATATTTAAGAATTCAGAGAAAATAAATTATCTTCTCAAAGAGCGCGAAAGTTTTGGAACGAGGTAAAAATACTAGAAAATTGATTATATCGTCAGTTCTAGATGGCAAAAGAAGATGGGCGACTTTATGCTAAAGTTTCCTTTCTAGATTTTCAAGAGCTCGGTTTACTGGATACTGGAGCAAACATTAGTTGTTTCGGATCAGATCTTGCCACAAAAGATTGGTCAACATACCCAGACTTTAGACGGATTTTGGGAAGTGTGAAAAAGCAGACGGAAAAGGACATGAAATCGTAGGAAAACTTAGAGTTAACATTACGTACAACAACATTAAGAGAGATTTGAACTTATTCGTGATTCCATCATTGAATAAAAGGGTTATATTGGGAATAGATTTTTGGAAAGCATTTAATTTGGTTCCAAATTTAATTGCTAGTGTCGAAACAGGCATACTAATTACAAATGAGGCGAAACAAGAACATAAATATCCATTGACAATGCAGCAACAATCTCAGCTAGAGTCATTAGTAATATTGTTTCCAAGTTTTGAAATTCAAGGCCTAGGACGAACATCGTTACTAGAACACGATATTGATATCGGTAAGAGTAAACCAGTCAAACAGCGATTTTATCCAGTCTCACCTGCTGTGGATAAACTTGTATATCAAGAAGTTGATTGCATGTTAGAAATGGACGTCATTGAAGTCTCTTCGAGTCCGTGGAGTTCTCCAATGCGCATGGTAATAAAACCAGGCAAAGTAAGGCTTTGTTTTGGATGCGAGAAAAATCAATACAGTTACTGAAAAGGACGCATATCCATTACCTAACATTGAGGAAATATTTTCGAGAATGCCCAAGGCCAATATCATTACAAAGTTGGACCTGAAAGATGCATTTTGGCAGATAAAGTTGACGAAAGCAGCACGTCCGATTACGGCTTTTACTATTCCGGGACGTCCTCTTTATCAGTTCAAAGTTATGCCTTTTGGGCTGTGCAACGCACCACAGACAATGTGCAGATTAATGGATGAGCTAATTCCACCAGATTTAAAACATTGCGTTTTTGTAGTATCAGATACATTTGATTCTCGTTTGGAGGTACTTAAAAGGATTTCAGAAAAATTTCGTCACGCGAATTTGACGTTAAACATTGCGAAAAGTAAATTTTGTGTTACTCAGACTAGATATTTGGGATACGTGATTGGAGGGAGGTATTGCCACAGATTTGGGGCAAATCGAAGCGATCATGTCATGGCCAGTGCCAAAAACATTACGACAAGTTAGAGGATTTCTCGGACTTGCTGGGTGGTATCGAAGATTTATTCCGAATTTTTCTGATTTGACTTTCCCAATCACACAATTGATTTCCAACAAACGGAAATTTCAATGGACAGAGGGAGCTCAACAGGCTTTTGAAAAGTTAAGAACATTACTAACTTCAGCACCGGTCTTACAAAAATCCAGACTTTTTCAAAGAAGTTTTATTTACATTGTGATGCGAGTGATTTTGGGGTAGGAGCAGTGTTGACTCAACGGGGGGGATAATGATGAGGAAAGACCTATCGCGTATATGAGTAAGAAACTGAATACCGCACAAAAGGAACTACAGTGTAACAGAATGTCTTGCGGCATTGCTAGCGATTGAAAAGTTTAGATGTTATTTAGAGCTTCAGAGCTTTGAAGTGATTACGGATCATGCTAGTCTTCATTGGCTAATGAGACAAGCAAACCTTAAAGGTAGACTTGCTCGATGGGCGATGCAATTACAAGGGTATAGATATTCTATTAGCCATCGTAAAGGAAAGGATCACGTCGTACCAGATGCCTTGTCACGGTTACCTGAAAACGAAGTGTCGATAGTTGAAGGAATAGGACCGTTGATCGATTTGAATGCGAAGAATTTCAAGGATGCAGAGTATCTATCTATGCAAGCACGGGTGACCGGAGATCAGTGTAAATACCCAGACATGAAAGTTGAAGAAGGATTGCTTTATTTACGTACGAAAATGACGAAGGAACGGAAGATTTGCAAGAGCAGATTTGGAAACTTTGGATACCGCAGAGCTTAACCAAGGGGGTGATCTCAAGAGCTCATGACTGTGTTGTAGCAGCTCATGGAGGGATGGGAAAAACTTTAGATTTGGTTAGGAGACAATTTTTTATTGGCTAGGAATGGTTCAACAAATTCGCGATTATGTCCGAAACTGCGAAGTGTGCAAAGTAACCAAAGCACCGAACATAATTCTGGGACCACCAATGGGAGTATAATTTCGTATTTGCAGAATGAGATTTTCTTTGCATATGGCGTACCAAAAATAGTGATAAGTGATAATGGAGTACAATTCAGAGCAAAAAGAGTTTACAAATTTTTTTTGAGATCGTTACAGATTAGACATATGCTGAAAGCTATTTATTCTCCCCAAGCAAAACGCCTCTGAACGCGTGAACAGGTCTATCATTTCGGCGATGCGAGAATATTTGAAAGAAGATCAGAGAGATTGGGACAAGAATATGGCTGCAATTAGTTGTGCGTTAAGGAACTCTTTACATCAGAGCATTAAAGTTTCACCTTATCGAGCGATCTACGGCATGGAAATGATAACGCATGGATCAGAGTATGAACTATTACGAAAATTAAATCTTATGTCCTCTTCGGAAAGAAGATAAATTGGCTTTATTAAGACCCGGGATTAAGAGAAATATTACGAACGCTTATGAAAAACAGGCAAAGCAGTATAACCTGCGTGCTAAGAAAGTTAGTTATCGTGTAGGACAAGAAGTTTTCAGAAGAAACTTTGTACAGAGTAATTTTGGGAAAAATATCGTAAAGCAAATTGTGTCCATCATTTGTTAAGGCGCGAGTACGAGAACAAGTTGCAAACTCTACTTATGTCTTAGAAGACTTGAAAGGCAATTTGGTAGGAAAGTGCATGCGAAAGACATAAGGCAGTAACAGATTTCAGGCAAATCTGCCCGATGTAAGACATGGCTGATTATCCTGTGGTGTGCTATGCATGGTTGTCAGAAAAAGAGAAAATAAAGTGGTTTTATTTTTTTTGAATAATTCGTATTTGTTTTCGACTTGGCGGGAAATTCAAGCTCATTACGTTAGGAGTTCAATTCACGAGTTTCACAACACAGTCAGCTGTGGAGAAAGATCGTAAGCTTGATCGTTTTTGTGGAGCGAGTATAGGTTATTGACGGGCTTGGCGAATTTTCTCTTCCTATTTGATCATACCAGCGATGCTGAGCAGACGTAATTTCTCGTATCAAAAATTAAAACACGCGATTAACCAAATTTATATAAGTCCTCAATATTCGAATTTCAATCTCGAAATATAAAAGGCATCCGTGGAAAATTCAAAAGATTATCAAAGAAATAAATGTTTTAAAAGTGGTCTATATTTTGGACAGGATCAGTTGAGACCGCACAACACGAAGTTGTTGGGACTATCGAAAAGACTCTTAGCCATAAAGAATATGCTTTGGCGGCCTTCCTAAATATAGAGAGAGGCTTGAAAACGTCAGGATCGAGTCAATAACGGCCGCACTGACCAAGATTGGCACACACCCGACGGTAACCATATGGCTGGACAGCGTTCTCAGGAGCAGAACGATAAGCGCCAATCTGGGCACCTCTTCGTCAAGGAAGAATGTCACACGAGGTACTCCGCAGGGTGGGGGGTAATGTCCCTCTCCTGTGGAACCTAGCCCTCAACGACCTTCTTTCTCAGTTGGGGAGGAGCGGATATAAGGTCGTGACCTATGCGGAAGATCTAGTGATACTGGTAACAGGTAAGTTCCTACCCACAATCAGTGACCTTCTGGAATCTGCACCGGGAACGGCCGCTAGCTGGGCGCGCCAGAACTATTCGGGAGTTAATCCCCAAAAACAGAACTGGTGTTGTTTGTCACGAAAATATAAGATACTAAATTTCGAACGACCAGCAATTGGTGGAACGCCGCTTGAGTTATCGAACGAAGCCAAGTATATAGGTGCCATCCTTGACTCAAAACTCTCCTTGAAGAGAAACACGGAGGAAAGGAAAAATGGCAATGGTTGCTTTCTACATTTGTAGGAAGACCTTTGGACGAACATGGGGTTACAACCGCACATCATCCATTGGATGTATACAGCGGTAATTAGACCCATTCTGACGTACGGAAGCTTGGTGTGGTGAGAAGCGGCCAACACCAAATCCCACCTAGAGAACCTCAGTAGAGTCAAACAGACAGCATGCTTGGGGTCACCGGATCTTTCAAATCCACCCCACATGCTACTCTGGACACCATGCTAGATGGGTGGAACCCATAGACCCTCAACCTTATGTGCAAGGCTGAGTCAAGTGACATGAGGCTTTCAAGAAGAACCGCGCGGTTCTTCAAGCCATCGCCTTATGGCCACGCCATAATACTCCGTAAGGAAGAAAGTGGAACGGGCGAAAGGAGCGACTACAGTGTCTTGGAGTTTTCATCGAAAAGAAACTTTAAAAACACATACCAGACAGAGATGAATGAATGCGTTATGCTGCCCTTGGGCAGAACGTACTCTCCATCTTCACTGACGGGTCAAAGACAGCCGAAAGGACAGGAGCTGGAATTTTCTCTGAAGAACTAGCAACCAACATGTCCCTAAGACTACCAGATTGGTGCAGTGTATTCCAGTCGGAGATATACGCAGTATGGCAAGCGGCAAAGTTGGTATACACCTTCGAGGAACAAAGCAAAGCCCTGGTTTCCTGCAAGACCACGAGCAGACTCGTACGTGATACGGTAGACGCACTAAACCAGATCAGGACGCACTCAATCACACTCACGTGGGTCGGTTCACACCAACTGCGTGGGCAATGAGAGTGCGGCCGAGTGTGCCAGAAATGGATCGGGAAAGCCATTGGCGGACGCAGTCAGCGAAATGTTTAGAGCACTAAGAGACGTCATCTCGCAGATGATGGGTCGAGCTAGAACGAAATCAGACAGACGGTGGAACACAACACCCAACTGTGAGATCTCTCGCTCGCTCTGGCCCCACTATGACCCTAAACGCAATAAGACTCTCCCTAGGCTTCAGGAGGAGTCAGTTGCGAACACTGACAGGTGTTATAACGGGGCACTGGGTCATCGACCACATGGCCACTATATACAGACTGCCCCTCTATGACTTCTGCCGCAGCTGCAGGGACGAGGAGGAATAAGAAAGCATCCAGCACCTTCTCTGTGGCTGTCCTGCTCTCATGGAAAGGCGTCACCGAATACTGGGCAGCGTCTTTCACGACGACCTGGACAGCTTGGCAAACATGTCTCTAGAGAAGCTGATGCTCTTTATAGAGGTCTCTGGATAGTTCGCGAAAACCTCCTTAGGCACCGGACGATATCCCATGACGAGTGTGGGAAATTTTTTTTTTTCTGAAATTACAATTACACAAATTACTATTACAATTTGTGTAAGTATACATGATGCTTTTGCAAATGTGTTTTAAGCAACCCACTGCCGTTTTTAAAGTTAAATGTCGAGACGATTAAATTTGGGACGGCGTACGCGAAATGGCTCACAAGCTGTGGCTTCGAGGAGCCGTGAAAGAAGCCAAGACAAATCGCAATGAAAATAATCGTCTACGCACAGCAAGGTCCCGTTAAAATCAAAGGAACAATGATGCAACAACAGCCGCAAATGAACGTCGTGATATATCTATAAGGTGATGCGTTCGGGTACAATAGTGTCACTGATTACGCTTCTCATAGGAAAATTATATCGATATTAAGCCAGAATCGTCAACAAGATGTATGCCATTACCAATGTCTAACAATTGTCTGGAAAACAATTCTGCTGAAGCATCGTTTTGCAATTGAATACGTACATTTATAGTCAATGTAAGTGTTTTCACCAAGCGCCACTTTTTAGATAATATCGATATCCCGAAAATCCCGGCGTCGATCAACTGAAAATAATGGCCATTCGGTAAGTTTGAGAGTTCAAAATCAAGATTTGGAGATTTATAGTCGTTGGGTTGAGCCTTATTCAACGTTATTATCTAAGATTTGTAAAGCTCACATAAACGTAAAGGTTTACAACTCAGTTCAATCTATTAAATATATTTGCGGATAAATCAACAAAGCCAGAAGCCAGAATTGTCAACGGTATGTATGACATTACCAAAATGACAGCAGTTCCGAATCTCAAGGACAGTTGTTGTAAATTTGTGGTTTAAATTTGAAGCATCCGGTATTTTCACATGCTCAACTGTATGTAGCGTGCTCACGAGTAGGCAAACCTTCGGCCGTAATTATTCATTGTACCGACGGCAAAACAATAAATATTGTATTGAAAAATACACCCACAAAACTGCAGTGGCGTCCAACTTGGCATTCTTTGTCCAACACAGCCCACTTAAATTTAACTGAACAATGTTTCAGTCAATTCTCTTTATCTCTCTCCTTGTATTTTGATTTTGTTTTATATTAATAAACACTTATAAGTTTTGTTTTATGAATTAATTTATTGGTTATTATTCGCTTATTTTCGTTTGCTCGACTTGTCACGTGAACATTCAAAAAAAGAGTGAAGAGACGCTTCATTGCGCTATGCAAGTTAATGTGTACTGACATTCAGCAATCACATATATTTTGCTGAATGCCTGTATGATCATGTATTGGTGTGTTTGGTTTTGTGTATGCAGAAAATAACAAATTATTACGCATCTTATGCATGTACTTCTTCTGCATATTTCAACATATTGTTTACCACAAAGCATTGCAATAAATAATATATGTTATTAAATCAAAAGTGGCATTGTTTAATTTCAATGAATTCCTAAACATTGAATTAGTAAGCAAAGAAGCGCTCGGGTCTGCGGCGTCCAAAATTTTAATGATAACAGAAAACGAAATGCAGAATCATAGAGAATGGCCATATCTATCAGGGGCCCAAATCTAAATCGGATCGGGTCATTAATATAGCCACAATAGAGAAAACCATTTCGAGAAAAATCGTTCCTTCTCGCTCTCTCTCACACGCCAACGCGTCTGCTTTGCACATTCGTCCAGACGAGCGCTTGGATCTCAGAGACTATAAGAGCTAGAGCAACCGAACTTTCTATCCAAATTCCTGTTATACCACTTCAATAAAAAGTGTTACACCCCTCTTCAGATCCACAAAGAGACGAAAGTCCACAATTTTGAAGATGGAAAAAAACTAAAAATTCAGTATTATAACGAATGGCCATATACTATATTGTTTATTGTTTAGGGTTGAACAATGTCCAGTTCAACGTAAGAATAATAGATTAATAGAACAAAAATAAAAGAAGAATATCTAGACTATTAAATTAAATTAAATTAAAATTAAATTACTTCAAAATACTCATTAGCTTAGATTTAACCATTTAAGAACTAGTATCGTAAGAAAAGAGATGAAAAAAAGTGTTGTAGTTACGGCAAATGCTACGGAAAGATTCATGGTCAGAATAATTAGGAAGACAGCGTTGAAGATGTAGTGGAAAAAAATTCGTAGTCGGGCGGGAAGGGACTGAGATGTTGATAAGGCTACAGAGGGCAATGGAATCAACCTGACCAGCGAGAAGTTTATGTAGAAAAAGAACTCCGTGGCAGATCCTACGACTTTGGAGAAGTCGCAGCCTACTCTCATAAGAGGAGATGTCTTGACGGGTCCCAATTAAGACCACGAAGTGCAAAAGAGGAGGAATTGTTTTTGGACAGACTCAATCATATCCTGATATTTTTGGTAATGAGGGGACCAGACGCAGGAACCATATTCAAGGATAGGCCGGACAAGGGACACATAGAGAAGTTTGGTCTTATAAGGATCGGTGAACTCCTTGGACCATCTTTTAAAAAAGCCCAGGACCCCTCTAGCTTTATTCGAGATAGCGGATATGTGGGAGTTAAAACACAGATTAGGTGAAAACATAATTCCCAAGTCAGTAACTTTGAAGAGGCGTTGCAAGGAACAGTTATTGATAGTGTAGTCATAAAGGTAAGGCTTGATACGATGGAAAGACATGACGTTACACTTAGAAATGTTAAGAGGAAGCAAGTTTATTAAGCACTAATTGTTGAGGGCGTCGAGATCGGATTGTAAAAATAACGGGAAAAAGGGTCACAATAGGAAAAGCACAACTTCACATCGTCCGCATACATAAGTACTCAGGATTGTGTTAAAGCTTGGGGAAGATCGTTAATGAATAAATTAAATAGCAGAGGGCCAAGATGGCTACCTTGAGGTACCCCTGACGTAACCGAAACAGGCTTAGAGAGAGAGGAATTAAAACGGACACGCTGAGAACGATTGGAAAGATAGGCATTAATCCAGAAAAGAAGTTTAGGTGGAAACCCTAGGAGATAAAGCTTTTGGAAAAGGAGATTATGATTTACTGAATCAAAAGCCTTGCTAAAAAGTCAGTGTAAACAACGTCAGTTTGAGACTGCTCTGCGAAACCAGCATGCACAAAGGTGGAGAAATTCAAGAAGGTTTGATGAAATAGAACGACGTTTCACAAATCCGTGCTGCGATTCAGAGAATATTGAACTACAAAAGTGTTGGCAGATAAGTTTGAGATGGCACGATAATTAGAAACTTCGGATTTAGACCCCTTCTTGTGAATGGGAATAATGAAAGATTCTTTCCAGACGGTGGGGAAAGTCCCCGAGCTCTATTGATAGGTTAAAGAGTTTAAGGAGGGGCACACAAAGAGAATCTGCACAATGTTTTAGAAAGGCACTGGTAACCCTATTGGGGCCCGTAGAAAAGGAAAGTTTGCACGATTTTAGGTTGATTAGGAGGCAATTAAAGTCAATAAACGGAGGATAGATACAATTAGAACTATTTAGGAGGAAGGGATATGGTTGTTTGGGATGAGATTCATCAGCAAGTATAGGGGATTGATTATTAGAAGGAATAGAGTAGCAAAGTTGAAAAAAGCAAACAAATTTGCGATATTACAATCATTATCGGCCTTTCTACCATTAAAAAAAAAAATGAAGATGGAAATTGGGAAGAGTTACGCTTCGAGTTCACAAACCTAAAAGAATTGCTTCGGATCTCGTTTGAAGTTGTTTACATTTAGACAGGTAGATATTATAACAGGTTTTGTTAAGTAACGAAAATTTGCTCTTTGCGATTGAGTACTTAGAGAAGTCCAATTGCGAACCAGATCTTTTAAACTTTTTATATAGACGAGATTTAATATTCCGAAGGTTTATCAAGCGTGGAGTGAACCAGACAGGGCCTTTGGGATTACGCAAGGGGGAAACTACAGGTACATATATATTAAAAGATATTGAATATAGAATTATAAAAATGCATTAGTTGCGGCTTCCATATCATGAAAGTCGTCAAGGAATGACCAATCGATCAGAGAAAGCGCCAGGTTTAAGCAGTAAAAATCTGCTTTCCTGAAGCAAAAGATAGACGGAGATTTAATGGGAGATTTGATAGAATCAAGGGTCCTCAGGGAAAAGAGAGAGGTAATCCTCTGCAGACCACAGTGCTCGAGACGTCGGAAGTAAAGACAAGATCAAGAAGCCTACCCAAATTATTGGATATAGCATTAACCTGACCCAACGAAGTATCGGACAAAGAATCGATAAAATCATGCTGAGTAGATGGGAACATCAGGTTGGAGTCAACAGAGGGTGACCAAGAAATATTTGGTAGGTTAAAGTCCCCAAGAACAATAAGACAATCCGAATCCTTAAGTTGAGACGAGACAGATTGAACAAGGGAAACATGACGCATATATGTAGAGAATTCAGAGGACGGCGGAATGTAGGAACAGGATATAAAGAGATTACAAGAGGGAAAGCTAAGTTGAACTACAACAAATTCGATGTTCTTCAACCGAATAGAGTTGGGATGGTATGTCTGAACGTACCGCCACAAGGACACCACCCTCGCGAGATGATATTCAGATCGAATCATTATTATAGGCACAATGATGAAATGAATTTTCAGCAGCTAGCTAACAACCCTTTAGCCGCTACTGATTCTCTCTCTCGCTCACACACAGCTCACAAAGTCTGCCCCGAGCAGTGTCCGCGTGTTGTTGCGAGTAGTGATGTAGATGTAGATGACAGATGCCGCAAAAAATATAACATGTTAATCCTGATAAAATATTTAAAAATTCCACATAAATGACGTGTATGCTGACTGAATACGCGTGTAAAAGTAGTGTCGCGCTAACGGCGACTCAACGCGTTCCTTCTCGTTTGTTTTTAAATGCAGATGCTATTTATGTCATTGATGACCCTGTGACTTTTCTCAGGGTGTCCTCTTCTGAATCTGAATTTGTTTTTCAGGAATGATAGAAGCTTCGTCCAAAATGAGCAATATTCTCTTCAATAGTATTTTTTAACTTTCGAGAATATTGTCGACAGTTCATGTCAGCACAGTTTCTGTTTTGTTTGCCTTAAGGATCATAATGATCTTCGCACATTTGCATAGACTTGGAAATTGGTCTAGTCTGAGAATCGCGTTAAATATAAGAGTGAGAAACCGAATGTGTTTTGGTGGTAGACTTTTTTAGGGTGATACCGTCTTTTTATCCGGGCCTGGTGCTTTTTTGTTGTTGAAGCATTTAATTTCTGTCACAACTTCTTTATAATGGACATTATTAATATTCAAGCTCATATGACAGGGTGACTAGAGAAAGTTTTCTACTTCCATCTCTCTTATAGAATTATTAATGTCGTTTGGCTGAGATACAGAGTGCAGATGTTGTGAAAATGCCTCAGCTTGTTCATCAAAGTTTCATTGCTTTTACGAATAATTATTTTTCTTTTTTTGCTAATTATTTATTTAGTTACAATCCTTCCCAAAAATTATATGACACCACGAAAATTTTAGTTCCGACTCTCGTAGGAGAATGGGAAAGCAGAATACAACAAAACAAGTATGCAGAATGGAAGCTTTATGAATTATGCATTAAGTCTAATGTTTTTTATACCCGTACTCGAAGAGTAAAAGGGTATATTGTATTTGGTGTAAAAGTGGATGTGTGTAACATAGAGAAGGAATAATTTCCGACCCTATAAATTATATATATTCTTGATCAGCATCAATAGCCGAGTCGATATAGCCATGTCTGTCCGTCCGTCTGTCCGTCCGTCTTGTTTTACACTCATTTCTCGAAGGCTATAAGAGCTAGAGTAACCAAACTTTTTATCCAGTCTGATGTGATATCTCACTCCTAGAAAAGTGTTTCAAAATTTTTGCCCGCCCACTTCCGCCCCCACAAAGGACGCACATCTGTGGCGGCCACAATTTTGAAAATAACAAAAAACTAAAAATGCAGAATCATAGAGACAGCCCATATCTATCAGGGGCCCAAATCTGAATCGGATCGGATCATTAATATAGCCACAATAGAGGCAAATATACGAAAAACTTCGCTCCCTCCCTTTCGCACTCACACAAAATCGAGTCGATTTGGATTTTCGAAAAAATGAACGCCTGGATCTCAGAGACTATAAGAGCTAGAGCAACCAAATTTTTTGCCCAGACTCCTGTGATACCGAACCTGAACAAGTGTATTTCAAAATTTCGCCCCGCCCCCTTCCGCCCCCACAAAAGACAAAAATCCACAATTTTGAAGATAGAAAAAAACTAAAAATACAGTATCGTAGGACCATATCTACCAGATTCCCGAATTTGGTTCAGATCGGATCATTATTGTAGCCACAATGATCAAATGAATTTTCAGCTGCCAGCTTCCCCACCCCCTTGCAGCAGTCGTCGTTTATGGGGATGATTGTCGCACAGATTCTCTCACACGCACACTCACGCTCACACAAGCCACCTCGTGCAGTGTACGTGTGTTTTTTGAGAAGTGATGTTGATGAAGTAGATGTAGATGACTGATGTAGCAAAAATGTAAAATTTAAAAACTGATAAAACATTTGAAAATTCCACATTTGTGCTGACTGAGTACGGGTATAAAAGTACAGTCGCGGCAACAGCGACTCCGTACGTTCGTCCTCGTTTTATTTATTATTGCGTCTCAAGTTTTCAATTAGCGTTAAAACAAGCACAAAGTTCGGTTTTTATACCCGTACTCGAAGAGTAAAAGGGTATATTGTATTTGTGGTAAATGTCCGTCTGTCTGTCCGTCCGTCTTGTTTTTCACTCATTGCTCGGAGGCTATAAGAGCTAGAGCAACCAAATTTTTGTTTCCACACTGATGTGATATCTCACTTCTAGAAAAATGTTTCTGTGGCGTCCACAATTTTGAAGATAACAGAAAACGAAAAATGCAGAAACTTAGGGAAAGACCATATCTATCAGGGCTCTGAATCGGATCGGATTATTATTTTAGCCACAATTGAGAAAACCATTTCGAAAAACATCATTCCCCCTCTTTCGCACTTACACAAAAACGAGTCGATTTGGTTTTTCGTACAAATGAACGCCTGCATCTCAGAGACTATAAGAGCTAGAGCAATCAAATTTTCTGTCAAGCCTCTTGTGATACCAAACCTGAACAAGTATATTTCAAAATTTCGGCCGCCCCTTCCGCCCCCCACAAAAAGACGAAATTCCACAATTTTGAAGATAGGAAAAACGAAAAACGAAAAAAAAAAATTTCGTAGAGAATGACCATATCTACCAAATTCCCGAATTTGGTTCAGATTTGAACCACATAAATCACATGTGTACTGACTGAGTACGGGCATAAAAGTAGAGTCGCGTTCACAGCGACTCCATACGTTCTTTCTCGTTTCGTATGGTTTTCGCTATTTTGGCAATAATAATGATCCGATCCGATTCAGATTCGGGCCCCCTGATAGATATGGTTTTTCTCTATGATTCTGCATTTTTCGTTTTTGCTATCTTCAAAATTGTGCACGCCACAGAGATGCGCCCTTTGAAAATTTTGAAACATTTTTTGTTGGAGTGAGATATTTACAAGCTTGGAAACAAAATTTGGTTTGCTCTAGCTCTTATAGCCTCCGAGCAATGGGCGACAAACAAGACGGACGGAAAGACATGTATATATCGACTCGGCTATTGATGCTGATCAAGAATATATATACTTTATAGGGTCGGAAATTATTTCTTCTCTATGTTACACACATCCCCTTTTACCACACATACAATATACCCTTTTACTCTTCGAGTACGGGTATAATGAATCTATGAATGAATCATCATCTTGATCATGAATGAACATGATTGAACTTGATTGAATAATCATGATTGAATGAAACATGAATGAATCAATGAATGAATCAATGAATGAATCAATATATAAAAAAATGAATCTATGAATGATTGAAACTGGTTGAAAATTATCGACCCTGATTGAACCTGATTGAAACTGATTGAAACTGATTGATGCTGATTGAACCTGATTGAAACTGGTTGAATCTAATTGAAACCAATTGGTTGAAACTGGTTGAAACTGATTGAAACTGATTGATGCTGATTGAAGCTGATTGTAACTGATTGAACCTGAATGAAACTGATTGAAACTGATTGAAAATGATTGAAACTGATTGAACCTGATTGAAACGGATTGAAACTGATTGATGCTGATTGAAGCTGATTGTAACAAATTGAATCTGATTGAAACTGATTGAAAATGATTGAAAATGATTGAAACTGATTAAACCTGATTGGTTGAAACTGGTTGAATCTAATTGAAACTGATTGAAACTGGTTGAAACTGAGTGAAACTAATTAAAACTGATTGAAACTGGTTGAAACTGATTGAAACTGATTGCACCTGACTGAAACTGATTGAAACTGATTGATGTTGCTTGAACCTGATTGAACTGGTTGAATCTAATTGAAACTGATTGAAACTGATTGAAAATGATTGAAACTGATTGAAACGGATTGAAACTGGTTGAAACTAATTGAAACTGATTGGTTGAAACTAGTTGAAGCTGATTGATGCTGATTGAATCTGATTGTAACTGATTGAACCTGAATGAAACTGATTGAAACTGATTGAAAATGATTGAAACTGATTGAACCTGATTGAAACGGATTGAAACTGATTGAACCTGATTGAAACTGATTGAACCTGATTGAAGCTGATTGAACCTGATTGAAACTGATTGAATCTGAGTCTATTTGGTTTTTCGTACAAATGAACGCCTGGATCTCAGAGACTATAAGAGCTAGAGCAATCAAACTTTCTGTCAAGACTCCTGTGATACCAAACCAAGCCAAGTGTATTTCATAATTTCGCCACGCCGCCTTCCGTCCCCCCCAAAAGATGAAAGTCCACAATTTTGAAGATAGAGAAAAACTAAAAATCCAGTATAGTAGGGAATGATCATATCTACCAGATTCCCGAATTTGGTTCAAATCGGATCATTATTGTAGCCACAATGATGAAATGAATTTTCAGCAGCAATTTCCCCCATCCCCTTGCAGCGTAAGTCATTTATGGGGATGATTGTCGTTACAGATTCTCTCACACTCACACTCACGCTCACACGCTCTGCCTCGTGCAGTGTCCGTGTGTAGTTGTGAGAAGTGATGTAGATGATGTAGATGTAGATTTAGATGTACATATATGAAAGATGTAGCAAAATATTTAAAAATGTAATACATTTGAAAATTCCACATAAATCACATGTGTGCTGACTGAGTACGGTTATAAAAGTAGAGTCGCGGCAACAGCGACTCCGTACGTTCTTTCTCGTTTTCATGTCTGAAAGTGTAACAAAACTATATGGGCACATTTCAAATTATGCGACTGGAGAGAAAGGTTTGGTTTCAATTAAATTTTTTTTAAATTCTGTTAACAATTTAATCAATTTGTAATAAAATGTCGCGTGGACGTTTTTTTTATCTGAGGAGGAAAAGGGCAGAATAAAAGCATACCTCATGTATTCGTTATTGCAAGAATTAGGGTACAAATTTCTCAAATATGCTGCTAGATATTTATTTATCGTAAGTTTGAATTGTCTAAGCTCAGATGAAGCCTTGTTGTATAGTTTTTTTTGTAAGCAGGTTAGATGGTTTCTTTTATTTTATATTTGTCGTCGAGTATGTGGCATGTGACTGTCAATTTGTATGGCTGCTGCTTTATTCGAATTACAATTTAAATTACCCAAAACGGTTTTGGGTATATATATAAAATATATATCTCTCTACAAAAATATATATAAAACCAGAAAGAACGTATGGAGTCGCTGTGAACGCGACTCTACTTTTATACCCGTACTCAGTCAGTACACATGTGATTTATGTGGAATTTTCAAATGTATTATCAGTTTTACATTTTACATTTTGCTACATCATCTACATCTCTTCTCACAACAACACACGTACACTGCACGAGGCAGAATGTGTAAGCAGTGTGTGAGCGAGAGAGAGAATCTGTAGCGACTATCATCCCCATAAATAACTTACGCTGCAAGCGGGCGAGGCAAATCGCTGCTGAAAATTCATGTGATCTTTGTGGAAAAAAAATTTGGTCCCTCTAGCTCTTATAGCCTCCGAGCAATGGGCGACAAACAAGACGGACAGACGGACAGACAGCAAATACCACAAATACAATATACCCTTTTTTACTCTTCGAGTACGGGTATAAAAACGAAAAAGAGCGTGTGGAGTCGCCCATAACGCCGTTTACTTTTTTATACCCATACTCAGTATGAAAATTTGTTTCGTAATTGTGGCTATAATAATCAGGATGAATGGGCAAAGCAGACGCCTTGGTGTGTAAGAGGCAGCGAGAGAGAATGATGCTTCGCCAAATGGTTTTCTCTATTGTGGCTATATTAATGATCCAATCCGATCCATACTCGGACCTCTGATAGATATAGTCGTTCTTTATGATTCTCTATCATTCTCTATGATTTTCCGTTTTCTGTAATCTTTAAAATTGGACGCAGCAGATTTTTGTCCTTTTGCTACACTTGTAGCAGTGTGATATCACATGAGTCTGGATACAAACTTTGGTTGATCTAGCTATTATTGCCTCTGAGTACTGGGCGACAAACAAGACAGACAAAGACTCGGCTTTTGATGCTGATCAAGATTTATATATACTTTATGGGATGGGAAACGATTCCTTCACTGGTTACACACATCCATTTTTACCACAAATACAATATACCCTTTTACTCTTCGAGCACGGGTATACAAAATAGGTTTTTTTTTGTAAAATTTTCAACATTTGAGGGAGGAAAACAAATTATATTTATTTAACAAAAAGTCGCTTCGAAATAGTTAGAAAATACCAAACAATAACATAAAAACCATTAGTAGCTTTTCCTGTTAGACCGACGGTAAAGAAACCCTTCACATAACGCCTAACGCAATTTACACAAGGGCAAAAGAGTGAAAAGTTTTCATGGACACTGAGATATTGGCTAGCGTTGTCTCTGTTGTTGCTCTTGTCGTCGCCGCCAGATAATAAATGACCGGCCATTAAATTGCAATTAAAAGCTCATATGTGCGCATAAAGTTTACCCCAGCCAGCCAGCACGTCACCAGACCCCGACTCCGCCTTCTCGATCTGCCAAAAAATTTGCCTATAGCCAAATGACCATTAACGGAGCAGACAAAGGCCGAAGTGGTAGCAGCAGGAGTAAGTATTGGTCCATCCATGACCAGCATAATAGCAGCATAATAGTAAATTTAACAGTCGGTTGGACGTTTTAATATGCGTCGAGCTTCAATAGAGGTAGCCTAGTAAACAAATTAAGCGTTTGACTCTCCAAACTCGACGAAAACTTGGCGCATGGAGCTGCTCAAAGCGAGAATTTTTCTTACATAATCGACATAGTGTATTCGTATTATGCAACTACCAAGGTAAGCACCACAGCATCGCTCACTTGCTTGTATGTGTGCGGCAGTCAATTAGAAAATATGCATTGAACATAATGATGATTTATGTACACATACAACAACACACACGCAGATGCGCGCATAGAAACAGAACACAGCAGTCAATACAAAATGGCGTCCCCATAGAAGTTGTAAATTAAAGGTCTCAAAGCGAGCAAGATTCACCCTTCAGGGCTGGGTCGTTTTATGAATACGCTACGGAATGTTTTATGATTTAAATATTATTTTTATATGTGTAAATGCATATTATAGGAATACCTATTGAATTAGTTATTTTATATAATATTACAAATGTGGTAGGATAACCCTATCTGCCAATACGGCCCCTTAGCCCCTTTTAACCCATAATATTAATACTCCCTAAATGTACACTAGAATAACTCGAGACATATGGTCGATCATTCTTAATGGCGCAGCAAAAAAAAAGAAGATTGTTAGCAGAAATAAAGATATAAAAAGTACGTCAAAGTAATAACCTCGTTTCACTCTTAAATGCAAATATGCAAAATAAGGAAAATAGTGTTCGCCATATATGTATATATTTAAGACGCTCTGATGTTATAGTTGTTCTAAAGTAACCAAGATACAACCATCATAAAATTGTTCACATTTATTTTGCGAATTACTTATTAGCGAAAAGTCATTGGCTTTACTCATACTTTTCGTTTTCAGGGGATCTGTTATACTGGAGACATAGACAACAAAAATCGTTCTCCAATAGAAGAATTCAGGTGAATTTGGAAGAGAATTCACTTATTGTTATTTCCCCTCACAAAATTTTATCAAATCCAAATTTTAAGTTAGTTTATAAAAAATTATTTTTACAAATCGCTCAAGTCAATTGTGCTCGTATGGTGTCAAATTCATGTTAATCCATCAATAAGTCTTATATTTTTTATAAAAATACCTGTATATAATAATGCCTGTATAATACATAAAGATATGTATATAAAATATTTACCATATTTTTCAATGCTTTTGATTTACAATCAATAACTTTACGGCTCATTTCGGCACCAATGCAACGTATCCCAAAAGTTCAATGTAGGGCACTGGGGAGGTCGTGTAGTTTGCGAAAAGGGTCGCTTAGCCGCCAACTGTATGCAAATTTCCATTAGCCATGAAAACGAAAAACTAGCCGCCATTTATCTGTCTGACAGTGGTCACGGCCAAGAGAAGCTGGCAGGGGAGGAAGGAGTCATTCGAACTGGCAGTAGTTGAAATTTACTGCCCCTATCCTTACCAAACGTACGACTAGTGGACACAGCAGCAGAATGTTGCATGTTGGCATTATGCATATACGCATTTTATGCGATGCAGAAAATTATATAGATTGGTGTGTGAGGGCAGGCGGGTACGAGATACAGAAGCAGATGTGAAAAGAGTCATTTGAAAGCCAGCAAAACTCTCAATGCAGCTAATGGCGTTGGTTGGCAAAATGGCAAAAGGAGACCCAGGGATACTGTGAATTAGCTTAAAGAAGTTAAATTAAAATCAGCTGCCATATCATCTATCTCTTCCGTCCCCTTTCTTTTCATGGTATTTGGAATTTTCTACCCTACCGATAGGAAAAAAATCAATAAAATCAATAAAACCAAATCGAAATGGTCTTCTTAAGTGCTTTAGTTCATATTCGATGATAGTATTTACAAGTATAATAAGTTTGTGAAATCGGAAAAGACCTTGAGAATCATTAAAGCAAACATCTGAATGCATTTCATTCCTTTTTTCTCTATGTAAAAACCATGCAAAGAAAAAATGAACTTAAAGTAACTAAAATACATAGAACATATGTCGTTTCAGTCAAACAAATAATCTGAATAGATGGAGATCAGTAACGATTGGCGAAACGTCAGCCCTTTATAAGTGTCAGTATGTGAAAAAGTCCTGAAAATGAAACTGCCATAATTGGTCACACTACCACAACCATTCTCAATGAACTAGAGCTGGTTGATTAATTGGCGATAACCAAATCAATTTTAGGTGGTGGCAAAAATATGTATTGTGCATCCACCAGTATTGCACACATAAGTGAAAACATAAGTAAAAGAAAGCTTTTGTTGTGTTCCTCATCCATGCAACCTAAACGTGAAATACCGAGACATGTCCAGGTCAACTACATGGTAAATGTGCCCTTGGTTTATGGATGTCTAAATTATATTGCTTGAGGGTCTGAGGGTCAGATGCCAGTTTTAATTTAATGCTTGCAATCCTTTTAACTCTTCATTTAATCATTTTAATTTCTTATTATTTTAAAGCACATTCTTGCCGCTCCTGCTACCATTATTTTCCCGACACGGAGAATACTTATTCACCACCCATCGCTTTCTGACTCCCACTTCGCTATTTCTCTGCATCACGCTCTCCAACCGCTTCAGTCTCCGTCCCAAATTCCTCTCATTGTTGCTGCCTCTGAAGCTATTGCAGTTTATTAAATATGCTTTTAGCTTTGCAACAACTACGCCCACTTGGCCATGGATGGAGCCAACCCGGCGACCGTATTGCAATACATTCTGCCAAAGGCAGTTCAGTTATTAATATTGGATGCGTCTGCATTGCGCATAATTACGCTGTACAGAGGAATGAGAGCAAGAGAGCAGAATATTTTTGGCAAGTTATTTATTTGGCCTTTGGTGGGAAAAATAAAGATCTTTCCCGCACTCCTCTTTGAAACCAAAGGGTACGGGTCCTGGTCTCTTGCTTGTCCAAAGTCAGAGGCTTATGTTAATAAATCGGGGTAAATTGCAGAGATTATGAAAGTAAGGGGATCTTGGTTATGCAAATTATGAGATATATGTATGTTCATACATATGTAATACATACTTTTTTCTGTAAAGTTTTTAAGTTTTACGTATCATTACAACTGTTTTTTTTTATTCTTCATTTAGACGCATACCAATTTTTTAAATGTGTTAACCCACTTTCCCAAAACAACTCAACTTGGCGTTTTAAGACTTTAAGGTTTTAAGGCGAATGAACCATTGATTCGGTGATTTGAGTACTATATGATAAGTGAGGAAATGTGTGAAGCTCGGATCGTCGTAGTAAAAGTACGATCCGTAAAAGGTAAACAAGTAAAAGGTGACTTCCTCGATTCTCCAAAACTTCCGGCTAAAATGTGTATTTGACTCTGTAACGAACCATGAACCCAGGGTTCGCCACATGCTTAGTACATAAGATACACTACTCCCGCGGCACCAAAAACATCCGACGACACTGTTATAAAGACACGAAGATACTAATTATAAAGACACTCAAAATGCTAAAACCCAACACGCACACACCCTACTCAATTGCCCAATTGCGAAATCGGCAAATGTTCTTTCCGATTTCCCAATCCACACACTCAATTTCCCGGTTGCAAACTCAGCCAACGCGTTGCAACGTGCCAAAACCCAATCCCCCATCCATAACCAATGCTCAACTTCTGGATTGCGAAATCGACAAAAAGAGCGATCCACACACTCAATTGCCCGGTTGCAAACTCAGCAAAACGGACCATGACCCAATGCTCGAATTCTCGATTGCAAAAATCGAGAAAAAGCAACACGTCCTTACCTCAAGACAAAACCCGAGCACTTCCTTGTTTTAAAAAAACGCAACTTGAGGACTCGGCTGCCCCACACACCGAGTGCCGGCTTTAAATAGCACGAGCTGCCAATCAATCGGGGCAGTCTATCAGCCAACAGTAACGACAGCATATACCCGCACCACACATACATTCAGTTAGTACACATGTGATTTATGTGGAATTTTTAAACAATTTATCAGTTTTTACATTTTACATATTTTGCTGCATAGTCATCTACATTTACATCACTTGTCACAACAACACGCGTACACTGCACGAGGCAAAGTGTGTGAGGGAGAGAGAGCGGCTTTCAGGAATAAAGGGTCAGCTAACTGCTGAAAATTCATATCATTGTGGCTATAATAATGATACGATCTGAACAAGATTCGGCAATCTAGTATTTATGGTCATCCTCTACGGAATTTTTCATTATACCCGTACTCGAAGAGTAAAAGGGTATAACATAGAGAAGGAATCATTTCCGACCCTATAGGGTATATATACTCTTGATCAGCATTAATAGCCGAGTCGATAAAGCCATGTCTGTCCGTCCGTCTGTTCGTCTGTCCGTCTTGTTTGTCGCCCATTACTCGGAGGCTATAAGAGATAGAGCAACCAAAGTTTTTTTCCAGACTGATGTGATATCTCAATCCTAGAAAAATTTTTCAAAATTTCGCACCGGCCACTTCCGCCCACACAAAATGCGCACATCTGTGACGCCCACATTTTTTAAGATAACAGAAAACAGAAAACTAAAAATGCAGAATCATAGAGAAAGTCCATATGTATCAGGGGCCTAAATCTGATCGGATCGGATAATTAATATAGCCACAATAGAGAAAACCATTTCGAAAAACATCGTTCCCTCCCGCTCGCACTCACACAAAAACGAGTCGATTTGGTTTTTCGCATTTTGTGTCGCCTTGATCTCAGAGACTATAAAAGCTATAACAATCAAACTTTCTGTCCAGACTCCTGTGATACTGAACCAAGACAAGTGTATTTCAAAATTTCGCCACGCCCACTTCCGCCCCCCCAAAAGATGAAAAGTCCACAATTTTGAAGATATGAAAAACGAATGCAGTTGCATAGAGATTGACCATATCTACCAGATCTGGTTCAGATCGGATCATTATTGTAGCCACAATGATGAAATGAGTTTTCATCAGCTAACCGCCAACCTTTCAGCCGTGCAGTGTTGTTGTGAGAAGTGATGTAGATGTAGATGACAGATGCACGAAAAAATGTAAAATGTAAAAAATGATTGAATACATGTATACTGACTGAGTACGGGTATAAAAGTAGAGTCGCGATAACAGGGATAGAATACGTCCCTTCTCGTTATACCCGTACTCGAAGAGTATACTCTTTTAGTATACTCTAGCTCTTATAGCCTCCGAGCAATTGGCGACAAACAAGACGGACGGACGGACAGACGGACGGACAGACAGGGCTATATCGACTCGGTTATTGATGCTGATCAAGAATATATACAATTTATAGGGTCGGAAATTATTCCTTCTCTATGTTACACACATAGAGTTACATTACAATATTTATGTACATTGCTCCACCAACTATTATATAAAGATTTTCCGACCAAAATATAGGGCTGAAAACCCGACATACCCCCCCGTTGAAACCTGGGTTTCAACAGACTCTAAAGGGTTTCGCAGGTCCATCTTATCGGAAGCCCTGACATGGCCAACGAGAGACTCATCAGACGAAACAGGAGGGCCGTCATTCCGAGAAGGCAATGGAACTACATTGGTCATCGCGTTCGGCTGGGCTCTCTGAAATTGAGAATAGAGATTTTGGCTATGAAGATCAACGATGTGTCCCAAAAGCGTCCTCATCTCGTCGAGTTCAAGCGATACTGAGTGGTCCATACGGAAATAAAAAAGATGATTGTAGGATTTCTGCCAGTGAAGTCCAGCGAAAATCCTGTTTGAAGTTCGAAATCGGATGTTGGGGTCTTGTACAGCTCAGTCGCCAAAGACCCGAAGCCATAAGTCTGGAGTCAGGAGCCGCAATATAAATTAAGTATCTCCTTGGTGAATTGTTGAAAAAATATATTTTTATTTTTCTTATTCACTATTACAATACACTCTTAGTGTCGAACCTCACTGCTCTATTGTTTTTAACTGTTCTTATTGATTCCAACTGTTCTTCTTTGATCTCAAAAACGGACTGGTGACCAAGGGTCGGCTCCTAATAAACAAACCTCGGATAAGAGAAGCAAGAGCTGCTTAAGAGATTGGCTCAAGAGAGTCGGAGAATAGGAGATGAGAATCTGGTATCAATTGTGAAATTTGATTAAACAAAGATTGGGCTCTCTGAGTATCGATGAGAATCTGGTCTCAATTGTGAAATTTGAATAAACAAAGATTGGGCTCTCTGAGTATCGAGCGGCCAACGGCGCAATTCGAACTTAATGGAAAGTGTGAAATGACATGACCCCTTACTGGAGTGGGGAAGTTCATTAGAATTGGGAACCTAATGGAACCTAATGGAAGAACTGTGTAAGAAGTTCCCAACTAGAAATTGTTTATAAATCGGGTAAGAAGGCTTGGGTAGTGGGCTGGTTAACTCCCCCCATTCTAAATTGGATCGTCCCGATTCATTGGAAAAGATGGATAAATTGAATTAAGATGATTGGTCAATTCGACTGCAATTTCATCTTCAACGGAATTTTCATTTTCGGACATATTCTTTTCGAGGTTTATTACAAAACTAATTTTCCGTGGTTTGCATATTAGATATTTTTTAAATTTGATTAAAATCCTGATAATTAAATATATAATAGTACATGTTATCAATATTAACGTTATCGGAATTTGAGTTTGTTTAATTTGAATAAATGGGTTTAATATGTTGATATTATCAAATGCAAGTTCCGAATCATTCGACATTAAATATTCGGATATTAAATAATTATTGAATTGTTTAGCAGGGAGGTAATTTAGAATCTTATTGTCGATATTATAATAGGATACATTATTGATTACAATAGTATCATTAAAAGTTATTAAAAATGACCCATCTAAATGAGTGTCATTTACAATATTTTTTCCATTTATAAAAATGGCACCTTCTTGGATTATATCAATATTTTTATTATTCTCCCTGACTTTGTTGCATATGGATTTTTCTCCATTCAACAATCTTGTGAAACAAGTACTGTCAGGGTTTAAGGTGCAATAATTATTATAAAGTTCTGTCTTAAAGTTCGACATTACATAACACTTATTATTACATTTAGCAACCCGATTATCAAATAGTTATTTTCCATCCTTATGTGAAATGGATCTGGAATTGTATACTTCACAACGGTTAGTTATTATTGGGTATTTTATGTATGTTCATGCCGAAAAGTATGCACCCAAGCATGCAGGCGGAAGAGTACTCTTTCGATGCTCTCCATCTATGCTCTCCAAGCTTTGGGAATACACCACACCAGTATGAGAATGTTAGAATTAAGCTTAGCTTATAAGTTAGTTCTTCGACATACCTTGAATAAAAGAGGAAGCGAACGCGCATATTGTCTCGACGCCCTGTGTTCTTTTTCGACCCTCATATTTTCTACGTTGGACACGAGTTCGATCCCCAGCAGCGACCGCTTTGGTGCCCACAAAAATTAGGAGGAAAAAATACCTTTTTGGCCAGTCTCCCACTCCATCATTTGGTCCTTCGAGCCGGATTTTCAAATTGGATTTTTAAGGAAAATCACGGATAAAAACATCCCTCCAATCCGCTCGCCCCAGCTTGCTTCGAAACTGCCAGCTAAGTATATAATTCCCATATATTCCAATACATAATTTTGTACAAGTTCTGTGTGTCTGTGTGTAGTGTGTGGAGTGATTTTAAATCAAAGAAAAGTGCAAGTGAACAAAAATGGAAAAAAAAGAGAAAAAAAAGGCAAAGAAGGAAAAGATAAAAAACCGCCATTTTTTTTTATATATATGTACATATGTGCATAAAACCTCTCCAAGGTTTCTCCGAAGAAAGGAAAATTCGGCAAAGTGCAAGTCTCCAAAATAAATACATATTACAAATTCTCCAATTGCTCCCCTTCGAATCTTATCGCATCGATCTCACTGAGACCGGCTTGCATACATATGTACATACATACATACATATGTACATATCTCCATACATTGATTTATGCACTGTTTTTTTCCTTTTCCACTATCCAAAAAACCCACACAGTTTTTCCTATCAAAAAAACACACACAGTTTTCCGTATCAAAAAAAAACCACACAGAATATAAAACAAAAGAAAATTCAAGTCACATTCCGTTTGTGTAATTCGTCTCTCTCCGATCACTGAACATAATGTTTGCATGCGTTTACATTAAAAATTTCAATAAATAAAATATAAAATTTAACTGCATGCCATATCCATTAAATCTAGCGTGTGCAGTGAAATCCTTTTACCTGTATATAAAGAAATAAAAACTTTTCAGCAACATATTCATATTTCTTATGTCCAACTCGAAAATACGTACATATGTACATACGTATGTACATACAAGCATAGCGGAGAGCGGCTGCTTATTCCGTTTGGTCACTGACCAAACACAGTTTGGTCAGTGGTTTGGTGCATACGAAGTGATACCCCGCAACCTGCGGGTATACGCTTTAGTCAGAGTGTTCGACACTTAGAAAATTTTCCGAAAAAATAAAAAAATTTTTTTTTTTTTTTTTTTTTTTTTTTTTTTTTTGAAAAAAATATTTACTGCGGATTTCATTCCAGCATTCCGTCCGTCACAAATAAATAAAAAAAGATAAAACTTATCCAATATACACACATATACATAATAAAAAATTTTTTTTTGTTGGTGTTTTTATTTGAATTGTGTTGTATCTATTCCTGAATATTCAACACGGAAGGTCTGCGTTCCATTCCGCCATTCCTTGAGGCCCTATTACGAAATAATTACAATTTTTTTAAATATTTTGGTGAACTTTCTGTGGCTAGTCCTAGAAAGTGACCACCCGGATACCCGTGTTCCATTCCACCGTTCCTCAAGTAAAAAAAAGGACTTAGTTCGATATTATCAATTTAAATTCAACATTTTTGGTTCAATTTCTGGGGCGAATCCTAGAAAGCGACCACCCGACACGTTCTTGTCCCATTCCATTGTTCCGCCAATAAGAGGGGCCAAGAAGAATATTACAAGCAGTGCTCGCACTGAACTTCCAATTATAATTCCATCGTTCCATTAGCTCAGTCACCGTTTTCGGCGTAAATATTATGTCGAGTGACCGCAAGGAGAAACTCACAGTTCCAAGCTCGCGACCTCTATCACCCTCTGTAGAAGGGCGAAAAAGTCCAGATTCCCGTATCACTCGTGCTGTAACCCAGCAGGAGTCAGATTCAAAAAATGGCTTTAGCTGATTTTATCGCGGAATCAGACCGTCTTAGCCAGTTCGAGACCAGAATTAGTACTCCATCCTCTGTGGAGGTTTCTCTGTTTTCGCTAAAGATCCGCCTCGACGAGGTTAAAACTTTATGGGAAAAGGTGCGACTTGAATGTGAACGCTGCACCAGGATTCTCAATCTCCATGAACCTGACAATGAAGCGATGCAAGCTATGCAGGCAAAATACGAGCATTGTTATGCAGTGTATGAGAGGTGCGCAACAGAGTTACAAGAGCGAATCGAAAACGCATCGACTCCCGCTCCATCATTGGCCCCTATTTCCCAGCAAGGCGGTGTCAGTCGGCTCCCCCAATCGAAATCGAGACATTCGACGGCGATTATCTGAAATGGCCCACGTTCCGGGACCTATTTTCCGCCATCTATACCAATAATCCGAGGCTGACTAAGGTGGAGAAATTGTATCACCTCTGCCACAAAACTCGCGGGGAGGCCAAGTCCATCGTGGAAAAGGCTCCGCTCACGAATGAGGGTTTCGATTCCGCATGGAACTCCCTAAAAGAGCGTTTTGAAAATGAGAGAACTCTTGTTAATAGCCAACTTAAGATCCTTTTCGGTTTTTCCCCTATCCGGAGCTGCTTTGAAAGAGCTGCAAGGTGCTATCCAGGGGTGCCTAACGGCCCTTGAACACTCCGATGTTCCTATTGACAACCGTTTTGCTGATGGAGTTCTAGTATTTTTGTTTCCTCGAAACTGCCTCAAGTGACCTTGTCGCTTTGGGAGCAAACTCTTCCCAGCAAAACCAAAATTCCGTCATGGCCAGCCATGAATAAATTCCTGAGTGAGCGATATTTGTCACTCGAAGCGATGGAAAACGCGAACACTTCCAGGCAAGTGCTTTCCAGGCACGATAAAAGGGAGAAAATCTCCAAAAACGTCAACTCCTTTGACGCAAAGGTGAGCGTCAAAACGCGCACATGCAACCTTTGCTCTAAAGAAAACCATCCTGTGCGTCAGTGTCACGTTTTTCTCCAAATGTCGGCTCATGATAGAGCCAACTACATAAAGCAACAAAGGTTGTGTATGAACTGCTTCGCTAGAGGGCACCAAATCAAAGATTGCACGAGCCAACATAATTGTTTCACGTGCAAACGGCGCCACCACACGCTTCTACACCGTGGTAGCCACCCTTCAGAGCTCTCGGCAACAGTTCCCTCCAATCCAAACCCAACCCAAGAGATACAGTCCGCTTCATCCTCCAATGTGCAAAGTTACTACACAACAAACACACAGGGTGTTTTGTTAGGCACGGCTATTATAAACATATGCCACTTGGGCACCAGTTTTAAAGCACGTGCATTGATAGATTCTGGATCGGAAGCAACGCTCATCTCCGAACGCCTGTTCAGAATCATCAAGCTTCCTTTCCAACCAGTTCAGATTCAAGTAACAGGCTTGAGCCAAGCAATTTCAGCCAGGCCTCAAAAGATATGCCACTTCCAAATAGGCTCACCATCAAAACCGAGGATCCACATAGAAACCTCGGCCTACGTACTTCCCAAATGTGGCAGGCACCTTACCCCTCATATCCATTCCTCAAGATTTGGTAAAAGGACCTGCCAAACATTCCCCTGGCTGACCCTTCTTTCTATCAGAGCTCGCAGATAGATGTGCTTTTAGGTGCAGATATCCTCCCATCCATTTTGTTAGGCGGCTCCCAACCAAACATTTGCGGCTCGCTACTCGGTCAAGAGACTATATTTGGATGGATCCTCACAGGACCAGTAGCGGAGTTAACGCACCCCACAATTTCTTCCTTTGCTACAAGGGTAAAGGTCAAAACAGAGCAGCGGTTAGATAAACTTCTAACTAAGTTTTGGGAGGTGGAGGATCTTCCAGCCAGCAGGGCAGAAGTGTCCTCCAGATTCCGTCTGCGAAGACAATTTCATTCGAACTACCCGTAGAGATTCCAGTGGCAGATATATGGTGTCATTACCCTTTCGTAATCCTGATGGTGTTGACTTAGGCCATTCAAGATCAATCGCGCTGGCTCAGTTCCTCAAAAATGAGGGCCGTTTAAAACGGAACCCAACTTTAAAAGAGCAGTACGACCGCGTCCTCCAAGAGTATGTAGACTTAGGTCACATGCGACGAGTACCTCCAAGCAATGACTCTGACAACTTTTATCTGCCCCATCATTCTGTCCTTAAACCAGACAGCACTACTACAAAATTACGGGTAGTATTTAATGCCTCAAGTCCATCCTCAAATGGCAAGAGTCTTAACGACATCCTACATCCAGGACCGGTTCTCCAGTCAGACCTGACCATTCAGATACTGAAATGGCGTTTCTTCCAATTTGTTTTCAATGCTGACATCACAAAGATGTATAGGCAAATAAACCTCGATCCGACGCAGACAAGGTTCCAAAGAATCCTTTTTCGGCATAAAGATGGTGAGCTCTGTGACTATGAACTTACAACCGTCACGTTCGGTGTGAATTGCGCACCATACTTAGCCATTCGCGTGCTCAAGAAACTTGCTCAAGATGTCCGAGAGATCTACCCACTGGCAAGCAGCATCATATCCGAATCCATGTATGTTGACGATGTGCTTGCTGGCGCGCACACCAAACAGAAGGCCATCGCAGCAATCAAAGAGCTTCGCTCCGCTCTAGATAGTGCAGGTTTTCCGTTGAGGAAGTGGACGTCTAACACGAAGCAAGTCCTTCAGGACATTCCTATGGACCAGCGACTGTGCGCCGATTTTCTTGAAATGGAGGATTCTAGCTCCGCTAAAACATTAGGGATTCGGTGGCAGGCCCAGAATGACGAGTTCTTACTTCAACCGTCCGAGGTGGACTTAAGTTCCTCGTACACGAAAAGGGAAGTCCTTTCCCAAATATCGAGATTATTCGATCCAGCGGGATGGCTAGCTCCATTTATAGTCCGAGCAAAAATCTTTATGCAGGAGATCTGGCTTAAAGAGCTTGGATGGGATGACTCTCTGCCAACAGACCTCCTCGAAAGATGGCGAGACTTTCTTCTCAGCTATCCCGCTCTCCGAAAAATTCAAATACCAAGATGGGTACAGTATCACCCCAGAGCAAAACTGCAGTTTCACGGGTTCTGTGATGCATCCCAACGTGCTTTTGGTGCCGCAATCTACGTTCGTGTAGAGACCGACCAGAAGATCTCTGTCCACCTACTCACGGCAAAAACCAGGGTCGCCCCTGTGAAGACCGTGTCCCTACCTCGTTTGGAACTATGCGGGGCGGTCCTTCTGGCTGAACTGTCTCGTCGCTCCTTCCTCAACTGTCCGTTGATAGCTACGAATGCTTTTATTGGACAGACTCCACAATCGTGTTAGCCTGGCTGAACAAGCCACCATGCAAATGGACAACGTTTGTGGCTAACCGAGTGACTAAGATCACAGAATCCGTCAGCCCGAAAAGTGGTCGCACGTCAGATCGGAGCACAACCCGGCTGACTTAGCGAGCAGAGGGTATCATCCCAAGAGCTGTTTAGCAGCGATCTATGGTGGCACGGACCAGAATGGTTGCAGTTAAGCCAAAACCAATGGCCCGTCCCAGTCGAACCTCTGCTTGAAACAGATATAGAACAACGCACGGTTAAGTGTAACGTGTCTCAGACACCAGAGTCCAGTTTCCTAGCCCGCTTCTCAGAGTTTGAAAGGCCGTGAGAGTCCTGGCCTATGTGTGTCGATTCTTCAAGCGGTGTCAGAAGCCAAACACCCAATTTCCAGTCGAGCTCAGTAGCCACGAGCTATCCGAGACACAGGAGCGTATAATCATCCATACTCAGCGCTTAGAATATGCCAACGAATTTCGGCATTTGCTGAAGAAGCAACCTCTTCCTACGTCAAGCTGCATCATTAACTTGAATCCATTTATCGACCAACACGGGGTCATAAGAGCATGCGGTCGGGTGAGCAAATCGGAGTCCCTTATCTATAATGAGAAGCATCCGATCATTCTCCCGTATTCAAGCGCATTCACACGTCTCATCGTTCAATTCACTCATCGCATCGTACTGCATGGGGGAAACCAATTAATGATGCGACTTATCCGATCCAAGTATTGGGTCCCGGAAACTAAGGACCTTAGTCAGATCCACTATAAACGCCTGTAAGGTCTGTGTGGTCCATCGCAGGAAGTTGCAAACTCAACTTATGGGGGACCTGCCCGAAGAGAGGACGACGTTCTCACGTCCATTCACTCGAACGGGTGTCGACTTCGCTGGACCATTCGATATCAAGACGTACGCAGGTCGCGCATGCCGCATAACCAAAGGGTATGTGTGTGTCTTCGGTTCTGTCTTTTAATCGGTTCATAGCAAGGCGCGGTTGCCCTCAGCAAATGTGGTCCGATAATGGGAAGACGTTTGTCGGAGCCGAAAAAGCCCTCGCTCATGATTTCCTGAAGCCACCAGAGCGAGTGTTATTGCAGCATATCCGCAACAACAGCTCACGTGGCGGTTTAATCCTCCAGCCGCTCCTCACATGGGCGGTTTGTGGGAAGCGGGGGTAAAAAGTTTCAAGTCACTTTTCTACAAGTCTACCTCCACAGGGAAGTATACTTTCGAGGAACTGTCGACCCTCCTTTCCAAAAATCGAAGCGTGCTTGAACTCTAGGCCGATCTCACCTATGTCAGAAGATCCAACTGACCTTCTCGCCTTAAGTCCAGGCCACTTTTTAGTTGGCGGCCCGCTGATTTTAATTGCGGAGCCAGAGATCAAAGAGAACGCAGAATCAATCATCAACCGATGGCGCCGTCTTAAGGCCCTCAATCAACAGTTCTGTTTGCGGTGGAAGGAAGAATACCTGAAAGAATTGCACAAACGCAATAAGTGGCAACTTCCTTCTCGAAATCTCCAAGCCGGCGATATGGTTGTCGTAAAGGAAGATAACCTGCAACTTAACGAATGGCGCCTTGGAAGGATTGAACGAACCTATCCCGGGGTCGATGGCATGGTCCGCGTGGTCGATGTTTTAACTTTGTCCGCGGGACCATTAAGCGGCCAGTAGCAAAGCTCATCCTTCTTCCTATAGAGAGCAATGTCCACGTCCAAGTATCCAACTAGTTAATGTGTTGCTTGTTGTTCGGTGCATAAGATCCAACCACTAATCTCCTACGTCTTCTCTTTCCAAGCATGACTCCTCGCCGTCGTCCAGCAACGCGCAGCCAGCCGAGAGGAGTCGACAGCCTCCGTTGTCGGGTCTGCCGAGGAGTCCACCCTTTGCGGAAGTGCCAGCGGTTCCTCACCCTAAGCGCAGAAAAGCGTCTACGGGCAGTACTAATCAACAAGTACTGCCACAATTTTTCTGGCCCACCAACACCCGGGCGCTCATGTCGTAGCGGCGATACTTGCCGGGTGTGCGGAAAAATCACCACACGGTCCTCCATCTGGGTGGATCGCAGAGGACTCCACGTCCCAAGGCTCGTTCCAATGGGCCGAGGGCCAGCCGCCCCCGGCAAGATCACGCCCAGCTCCACTGCTCCTCCAACAACCCTGACATCGCTCCTTCAGTCCAGGAGCACTAGCGTCCTACCAACGGCAGTAGTCGTTTTGGACAACGGACTCAAAACTTTTGAGGTTGGCGCACTTATTGATCCGTGCAGCCCAGTCAGCCGCATCAACGCATCATTGGCAACGGCCTTCGGGCTCTCCGTCACACGCGTTGGTGCCGAAGGTGCTTGCACCACCTTCATCCAGTCCAAAACGAAGAGCGATGTCAGGCTCGAGGTGGTCCTGACTGTGGAGCCCCAGCTACAAATACGGACACCGACGAGGCCCCTAGGCGACCACGTTAAGGAGCATTTCGCCAATATGGTCCTGGCGGATGCTCAGTTCCACAAGCCTTGTACTATCTCCTGGTACTCGGCGCAGATGTCTACCCGAAGGTAATTCTGCCAGGAGTGATCCCAAGCACGGACGGCTTCCCAGTGGCTCAGAACACGGTGTTCGGATGGACTCTCTCCGGCACCTGTGACACCGCATAAACCAGGAAGAGCGCCCCCTTCCCCCGTTCCTTCCTACATTTCATTGCAATTATATTGCAAGGGGGGGAGGATGTTCATGCCGAAAAGTATGCACCCAAGCATGCAGGCGGAAGAGTACTCTTTCGATGCTCTCCACCTATGCTCTCCAAGCTTTGGGTATACACCACACCAGTATGAGAATGTTAGAATTAAGCTTAGCTTATAAGTTAGTTCTTCGACATACCTTGAATAAAGAGGAAGCGAACGCGCATATTGTCTCGACGCCCTGTGTTCTTTTTCGACCCTCATATTTTCTACGTTGGACACGAGTTCGATCCCCAGCAGCGACCGCTTTGGTGCCCACAAAATTAGGAAAAAAAAAATACCTTTTGGCCAGTCTCCCACTCCATCAATGTATATGACAATTAAATCCTGATTTATTGCAATTTTAAATTCAGACATATCTAACAGGTCAGTAATAATGACGGGCTTGTGTTCATGTTTATAAATTTCTTTGATATCGCCCTCATTTAAAACTTTTTGTATTGAATACATCAATTTTAGCTAATGTAATTGTATCCATCAAATTCATAAGATCGTAAGTGATCAAACGAAGACGGTGTTTTCGAAGTGGCAATTCTTGATTTCTAAAGGCTGTTTTAAAATTTTCAGATAGAGTTTGTATTTCTTTTTGAATAATTTAGAATTTATGACAAATTGATTATTGTTATTCTGGATTAAATCATCAATTTTTCTGCACTGTTATGATCTGGGGTCCCTGCTATCCATTTCCAAATGGTGCCTATTTCGTTGATACCCCGTTTAATTCTATTGGGTATTATTTGTGAGATAAGAATTTTTGATAATATTTAAATCATAAGTCATTACCCAAAAGTAAATTCTGGTAATTATTCTGAATGTGTGCTGTTTCCAAATTGATTATTTCTTTATAATAACTTAAATTAGTTATATGGAATAAGTTAGCATATGATTCATAGGTAAGGACATCTTTTGTGTCCTTGTAAAAAAAAAAAATCGTGATTTGAATAATCCATTATTTCGGATTTGGTTGTTGTTACCACCAATAATACGAATAATATTAAATTCATTTTCTGCAATTTAATACAAATTAAAAATTTGATGTTATCTTTATGAATCATACGGTTTCTATTATTTATAATAATTTTATTAGGTAAGTTTTCTTTAACTACCTGTCTTTTTATATCTTGCATTTAGTTTATTCCTTTCTCCATGTTATTTCTCATAAATGACCTCAGCTACGTGATAGTCCTTTTCCTTCCTATCTTTATTATGAACATCTAACATTTTTCTTGCGCTAGTTTTAATATTTGGGGAATATTCTCATGTTTGATTTTGTTGAACAAAATGTCAAACGGTCTTTGGTTAGTTATTGAATGGATTGTCAAGTTATACTTTTGAGCTGCTCTAATTATAATTTCTGAATAATCAACCAAATTAAGTTGATCTTTTATGCAGCGAGCAATTTCTGTGAGTGTGGAATGTGCCCTTTCTATGTGTCAATTCGACGTACTATGTCGAGGATCTGCATAATATAAATTAATCCCGCATCTTTTGTGCAAAAGATTTAAACTGGGGAGGAAGTAAAACTTGGTTCGTTATCTATCATCAGAGTTTTAGCTAATGGAAATTGTTGCAGAATTTCTGAAATCTTATTTTCGATGTTGAGCTTATTTGGAATCTCTTTAACCACTAAATACTTTGAATAAGAATCTATACAAGTTATGAATATTAAATTCTGTGCATAATATATATCAATATGTAAATTTTCTCCTTCCCTAGTTGGGATAGGTGCCTGTCTGATAGGATTTGTACTGGGTGTCTATTATATTTGTTTTGATTGCAAAATATTACAGTTCTTAACATATTCCTTGAGTTTTTTGTATAGATTTGGCCAATAATATAATCGGTTTATTTGTTTATAGTTTTCGTCTAATCCTGTGTGCTCTACAATGAGTTTCTTCGATTATTACCGCTCTGTCTTCAGGATTTTTCTACATCCTGAACAAATCTTCTTGTATACAAAAACTTATTAGTAAAATTATTCTTTAGAGGAATTTTAATTCTATAGAAGTCCTCTAATGTACAGTGTACTCCTATTGCTATATTAGGAGGTATGTATTCTCTTAAGATAGATACCAGATTTTCCATTGTATCGAATTCTATTATATGTCTTGTATTTCCGAATACGTTAATCGACTCATGTATTGTATACCTCCCGTTTGCTATTAGCAATTGTTGCTTAAACTGGTTTAAGGGTTTTCGGGTTTCTTGTATAACATTCTCAAAACTACTCTCTGCTGAATGCTGAGTGCTTTGATCTGAGACCGATTCGTTACTGTCAGTTAAGTAGTTAATTTGTATTCTTGATAAGGCGTCTGCAATTACATTTGTTAACCCTGACTGATATATTATTTTGGGTGAATAACTATCAATAAATGAATACCACCTTTTCATTTCAATATTGGGATTCTTTTTGAGATATTAAGAAAGAAAGTGGTTGATGGTCTGTATATATCTCGATGTTGTTAACACCATATAAATAATTAAGTACCTTTTTTGAATGCCCAAACTATGGCTAAAAAAGTTCTTTCTTATTAGTTGCATATATTTGCTCTGTTTTGGTTAGAGTTTTGGAAATAAATGTTATTGGTTTTCCTTCCTGGGACAGGACTGCACCAATAGCTACATCAGAAGCGTCGGTCGTTAAAGTGAATTTTTTTTATTATAATCAGGTTGTACTAACTCTATTTGAGCAATTAAATTATCCTTAAGCTCGTTGAAAGCTCTAACAGCTGAATCATCCAACTGTATTAAAATTCTTTCGACATTTTTTTTATACTTTTCCGTTATGACCTTCTAAATATTTTGTTAGGGTTTTGCAATTTTTGCGTAGTTTTGTACAAATTTTCTGTAATAGCCGGTAAGGCCTAGGAAGCTTCTAAGCTCTCGAATATTTTTGGTATTGGATATTTTACCATTGTCTCAATTTTTTCAGGATCTTTTTTTTTATTACATTGTGTGAGACAACGTAACCAAGAAATGTTGTTTCTAATCTGAAGAGTTTTGATTTTTCAATCGAAATTTTCATGTTTGCGTTCAGCAATATATTAATTATGACAATTAGGTCCTTATGATGTTGTTCAATTGTTTTTGAAAATATTATTATGTCATCCATGTAGACATGGCAAGTTTTTCCTACTTGCTCTCTAAGTATGTCGTCCATTGCCCTTTGAACGATTCTGGGTGCGTTTGTCAATCCCATGGGCATTCTTAAAAATTCGTATTTACCGTTATTTATCGAAAAGGATGTTTTTTCTATATCTGATTCTCTCATTAAAATCTGATAAAATCCTGTCTCTAAATCAATTGGCGAAAAATACTTTGCTCTACCCAAATTGGAAAGAATTACTGAAGGATCCTGCATGGGATATCTGTCGGGTATAGTATTTTCATTCAGTTTCTTAAAGTCTATTACCAATCGGTGTTTAGGACTTCCGTCATCATTTACCCCCTTTTTGGTACTACCAACACAGGTGAATTGTATGGGCTCTTACTTGGTCTGATTATACCGTCATCTAACATCTTACTTATTTCATTATTAACGAAGTCGTTAACTGTCGTTATTTATTTCCCCTTTTATATCTGTTCTAAAGGTAACTGCAAATCAATATTTGCATGGTCTTCCTGATTTTAGCTATCATTTCCTCTTGGAGTTTCTCTAAGACTTCTTCTTTTGAATGAATGTGTTATTCAATTTCAACTTTAACGATTCAGACTTCCTATGTTTATTTAAGTTGGATATTTTCACGACGGCGTGTTCAGGATTTTTAATCCCAAACTATTATAACTTTTGTTGTCGGATAAATCAACGACGGCGTGCTCAGGATTTATCAATCCCAAGCTGTATAAACTTCCCTCTACCTGTACTGAATCGGTTTTAATTTCTCTTAGCTCTTTAAAGTATTTTCGTAAAATACATTCTTTTTAAGGGAAGAATATTATTTTCTTCTATTAAACTTATTTTTATTTTTTTCCTCATTATCATAATATTGTAACTTTTTCTGTTTTTCCTTTATATTCCAAGACTCCCTTTTTTATATTTATTATAGCTCCAATGTTTCTTAATAAATTGAATCCAATCAGAAGATCTCGTGTTTCAAATATATTTAGAAAATGATAATACTTAATAATTGAATACCCGGGAACTGTTTTTACCTTTTGTATATTGATAACTTTTAATTTTTATTTTCGAAAATTCCATTTTTATATAACAAGCAGTGGCTCCTGTATCTATTAACATCTTTAACTGCTTCTTGGTTTTTCTGTCTATCCTATTTAAATAAGGCATTCCCCTGTAGGGGTCTGGTACAAAAAAATGATCCTCATTGATATTATTTAATCTGGTTACTTTATTAGCTGGTTGATTTACTGTTTCATTTGACTCACTTCCTGGTGCTTGAGTTTGCTCTCTATTTTGATTAGTGCGATAGTAGTTTGAACGATTATTATTATGATAATAATTATTATTATATCTTCCTCGATTATTATCTGCCTGCCAATTATTATTTGCTTGCCAATTATTATTGGCCTGCCAGTTTTATTAGGTTTTATTCTGAACCTGGATGGATTCGTCTACTTCCATCGGTTCTGGCTTATTCTGTTGTGGTCTATATGAATTCCACTGATTCTGATTATTATTTTGGGGATTATTATAACTGCTTTGATTCCAAGTATTATTAAAATTATTTTTGTTATGATAACCAGGTTGGTTAAACCTTAAGTTATAAGTATTATTTTTGATTCCTGCTATAATTAATTTTGTTATTCTGTCTGGGTTTATCATTTGAGTAATGTTGCCCGTATGAATTATACTCATAATTCTTCCTATGAGAGTTTGCGAAATTATTCGCGAATTGGGCCCTCATATTATTACTTTCTAGTTCCTGAACAATAACCATTGCGTTTGGTAAGTCCGAGAGGATTCATTGAGAAGATGGTGTCGGCAATATGACCGTTAAGACCTGTTATAAAGACCCTCAATGCATTTTTTCGATGCTTTCGATGTTAATTAATAGAGTTAATTTTTATTCACCAAATTAAAGAATTCCATAATCGACAGTTTCCCTGACTTATTATACTTAAGTCCTGCTCTAGAATATGAATTGGTCGCTTGTCACTAAAACAAAAATCTAGCCTTGCCATTATGGCATCAAAATTCAATACGGTTCCGATATGCGTTTTGGCATCATTGGCAATGCCTGTAATTTTATTTCGAAGAATTGATAATGCTGAAAAGAATCTATCACTACCTCTTGCATATTGCCCCATGGCTATTTCTGCTGATTCCTCCAACTGACGTATTTATCCTCCTCACCTTTTATATTCTCTGACAAATTGGTGATCTCATAAGAGGTTTCACATTTGATATTTGGATCAATTACTTCTACCTGATAATCCTCAACCTTTTTTATATTATGATTTAACTGTGATTTTTAAACTCACGATCTCATTCTTCAAAGGATTTAATTCATTATTAACGATTTGTTTAATAAAATCGCTTACATTAAATGTTGAGCCCTGGCTGCTAGAAGCCGCCGTTGGTAATGGTGGTGTCATGGTGAGAACTTTTTAAAATCGTTTTATTAATTCCTCCACTTTGCAACTTAAATGCAACTGAGAGCCGGAATCTAGCAGCGCTCGGCAAGAAACGAAGGCCCCAAAACTATTTTTTACTAGAACGGTGGCCGTAGGCAATAGCACATCATCATTGCTGAGATCCTGGGCAATAAGAATAGTAGATGAGGAAGCTGGAGTAGAGGGTTCAGTGGCATGCTGCGAAGGCGTAGACGGAGACGGCAAAGTAGTGGGCTCAGTGATAGGATGTGACGGCGTAGACGACGTTGAATTCCCTTGGACTACAGTGCAGGAGGACTCACCGCAGGTACGGCAATCGCTCGAGATGCATTGTGTCGATCGATGCCCTGCCTTAAGACAGTTTATACACAGGATAGCCTCTGGGCTTCTCTCAAGAGATTTGCGGGGGACAGGGCTTTAAACTTGGGACAGTAATGCATGTCATGGGCATGGTCATTGCATATCACGCATCCTGATAAAGGTGGGTTTGTGGCCATAAATGCGGATCTTGAATTTCTATTGTTATTACTCCTGTCCACCTGACTGCTAGTCGCATAGGCTGCCATAGAAAAATCCACTGTCTCCAATGTCCTGCATCGCTGCTCCAAAAACGAGGCCATAGGCTCCCATGACGGAATCAACTGACCCTTGTTCCACAGCATGGAGTCCCAAGATCTCAGTGATGTGTGCCTGAAAGACCAAACGTCGATTATTAAATCTCCTTTCTAACAAATCCAACGCGATATCATAGTTGCTGTGGGAGATTTCAAGCGAACGAACAGTCTCCAACGCCGAATCACGCAGACAAGAACGCAGATGCTGAAGCTTTTCTATGTTGGTTAGGTCGGGATGATTGTCAATGATGGTGGTAAACATAGAGTAGAAGTCAGTCCACTCGGCATATCCTCCGCTGAAAGTTGGCTGTATAGGCTGCAGATACGGAGCCTGCCTATGACGAGGTGGAGGCTGCGAACCGGCACAACCAACTGCAGGGTTTGCGAAAGTATACTGAGAAGGCATGTGTCCACTGATCCTAGCGATTTTACGCCTGATCGAAGCCTTGAGAGCACTGGCAAGTGTTTCAAAACGGTCGCACAATCCACTATTAATTTCGGTGCAGTCCAATTCTTCCAACTCGCTGTGCAATGTCTCAAATTGCACGATCAGCTTCTCGATCAGCTCCAGCTTTACAACCAGTGTGTAATAATCACAGACTGCAGCCTCATCTTCCCAAGCGATAGTCAGTCGCTTCACTTTCTCGCATAGCTCCGTTGACTTTTTCCTCAGAAAAAGACACCCTGTTTTACTCCCTGGTCACTGTCACTAAAGTGTTGTTGACAGCGTTCATACCAGCAGCCGCTCTTAAAACGTTCGTAGCGGGAAGAGGAACGTAAAAAGGAACGCGCGTAACAAACGGGAACCTCAAGCGCAATTCGAGTATGTAAGAGAGTCTGGTGTATAAGCTTGTATAGCAGCTATATGTGGTCGATGGCACTGGCTATGTATAGACGAGCGAAACCAGAAGAACGAACGAAAATTAGTATGTTTAAAAGCAGCTTGTGATTGCACTAATCAATTAATTATTGCACATCACGTCGGGGTCACCAAATGTAAAGTTGTTTCGAGCAATATACATATATCTCATTTATTGGTAGGCGAAAGCGAAAGTATGTTGTTTGGTATGCACATATATAGTATGACGATCAGCTCAAAACTAACGAGAAAGAACGTACGGAGTCGCTTCGAACGCGACTCTACTTTTATACCCGTACTCAGTGATTTATGTGGAATTTTAAAATGTTTTATCAGTTTTACATTTTACATTTTTTGCTACATCTGTCATTGACATCTACATCTACATCATCTACATCAGTTCTCACAACAACACACGTACACTGCACGAGGCAGCATGTTTGAGCGTGAGTGTGTGTGTGAGAGAATCTGCTGCGACAATCAACCCAATAAATGCCTTACGCAGCAAACTGGCGAGGGGAAAACACAACAGCAGGGGTATTCCCGCTGCTGAAAATTCATTTGATCATTGTGGCTACAATAATGATCTGATCTGAACCAAATTCGGGAATCTGGTAGATATGATCATTTCCTTTGATACTGCATTTTTGTTTTTTTCTATCTTCAAAATTGTGGATTTTCGTTTTTGTGGGGGCGGAAGGGGCGGGGCGAAATTTTGAAATACACTTGTTCAGGTTTGGTATCACAGGAGTCTTGGCCAAAAGTTTGGTTGCTCTAGCTCTTATAGTCTCTGAGATCCAGGCTACACAAAATACAAAAACCAAATCGACTCGATTTTTGTGTGAGTGCGAAAGGGATGGAGCGAAGTTTTTTCGTATATTTGCCTCTATTGTGGCTATATTAATGATCCGATCCGATTCAGATTTGGGCCCCTGATAGATATGGGCTGTCTCTATGATTCTGCATTTTTAGTTTTTGTTATTTTCAAAATTGTGGACGCCACAGATGTGTGCGCCCTTTGTGGGGGCGGAAGTGGGCGGGGCGGAATTTTTAAACTTTTTTCTAGGAGTGAGAGAACACATCAGTCTGGAAAAAAATTTGGTTGCTCTATCTCTTTTTAGCCTTCGAGCAATGGGCGACGAACAAGACGGACAGACGGACAGACGGACGGACAGACAGGGCTATATCGACTCGGCTATTGATGCTGATCAAGAATATATATACTTTATATGGTCGGAAATTACTCCTTCTCTCTATGTTACACACATCCACTTTTACCACAAATACAATATACCCTATTACTCTTCGAGTACGGGTATAAAAAGGGTCAGGCGGACCGAATTGCGCGTGCCGTAATGCAAGCGATTGAGAGAACGCAAGAAACGATAGAAACCCGGTCTACTGCTAAGTCGAGTACAGAGTATAGATAGAGAGAGCGCGGGAGAACAGCATAGATGCTGCAGCTGTAGTAGCGAAACAAAAGACGATGACATAAAGAGGCGAGAGACCGGCTGCTGCCCTGCGTAAGCATAAGCAATTACAATATTTATGTACAGTGGGCATTCGAAATAGCAAACATAGGTAGAGTTACGTTAGGTTGCTCCACCAACTATTACTATATATAAAGATTCTCCGACCAAAATATCGGGCTGGGAAACCCGACAGCAAGTTTATTTCAAAATTTCGCCACGCCACCTCCCGCCCACAAATCCACAAAAATGCAGTATTGCAGTGTTGCAGTATTGCAGAGAATGACCATATCTACCAGATTGCCGAATGTGGTTCAGATCGGATCATTATTTTAGCCACAATGATGAATTGAATTTTCAGCATCTAGCCGCCAACTCTTCAGTAGTGCAGTGTTGTTTTGAGAAGTTATGTAGATGTAGATGACAGATGCAGTAAAAAATGTAAAATGCAAAATGTTAAAAATGATAAAATATTTTAAAATTCCACATAAATAATAATTTTCGACCCTATAAAGTATATATATTCTTAATCAGCATCAACGGCCGATTCGATATAGCCCTGTCTGTCCGTCCGTCTGTCTGTCTGTCCGTCTTTTTTATCGCCCATTTCTCGGAGGCTATAAAAAGATAGAGCAACAAATTTTTTTTCCAGACTGATGTGATATCTCACCCTAGAAAAGTGTTTCAAAAATTTCGCCCGCCCACTTCCGCCCCACAAATGGCGCACATCTGTGCCGTCCACATTTTTTAAGATAACAGAAAACAGAAAACTAAAAATGCAGAATCATAGAGAAAGTCCATATCTATCAGGGCCCAAATCTGATCGGATCGGATAATTAATATAGCCACAATAGAGAAAACCATTTCGAAAAACATCGTTCCCTCTCTTTCGCACTCACACAAAAAACGAGTCGATTTGGTTTTTCGTACAAATGAACTCCTGGATCTCGAGACTATAAGAGCTAGAGCAACCAAACTTTCTGTCAAGACTCCTGTGATACCAATCCAAGACAAGTGTATTTCAAAATTTCGCCATGTCCCCTTCCGCCAAGTAAAAAAGATCACAATCTTGAAGATAGGATACAATGAAAAATGCAGTATCGTAGGGAATGTTCATATATACTAGATTCCCGAATTTGGTTCAGATCGGATTATTATTTTAGCCCCAATGATAAAATGAATTTTCAGCAGCGATTTTCCCCGCCCCCTTGCAGCGTAAGTCATTTATGGGGATGATAGTCGCTACAGATTCTCTCTCTCTCGCTCAGACACTGCTCACACATTCTGCCCCGTGCAGTGTACGTGTGTTGTTGTGAGAAGTGATGTTGATGATGTAAATGTAGATGACTGATGTAGCAAAAAAAATTTAAAATGTAAAAACTGATAAAAAGGTTGAAAATTCCACATAAATTACATGTGTACTGACTGAGTACGGGTATAAAAGTAGAGTCGCGTTCACAGCGAGTGCGTTCGTTCTTTCTCGTTTTTTATAAAACTGTTATCGCACTTTTGTTGTATTTGACACCCATGCTGTTATTGCTGTCGATTTCTCGTTTATGTGCATAGATCCGAAATTCGTTAAGTGTTACAATGCACTGTCGAGAATAACCAGTTTGAACAATCGCGAATGAATTGTTTCCACATTTGATTGATTTGTTGATATTCAAAGTATCCTGTATCCGTTGAGACATAACAGTGTGTCCTATGGTAACCTTTTGCTGCAAAGGCTATTTTAGAAAATTGTTCCTAAAAATTTGCTTAAAATATGCAAAACTTTTA
>CM019043.1:22929015-22980076 GCA_009664405.1 Drosophila bifasciata
GCCGCAAAAAATATAACATGTTAATCCTGATAAAATATTTAAAAATTCCACATAAATGACGTGTATACTGACTAAATACGCGTGTAAAAGTAGTGTCGCGCTAACGGCGACTCAACGCGTTCCTTCTCGTTTGTTTTTAAATGCAGATGCTATTTATATCATTGATGACCCTGTGACTTTTCTCAGGGTGTCCTCTTCTGAATCTGAATTTGTTTTTCAGGAATGATAGAAGCTTCGTCCAAAATGAGCAATATTCTCTTCAATAGTATTTTTTTAAACTTTCGAGAATATTGTCGACAGTTCATGTCTGGGGACAGTTCGGGCCCCTGATAGATATGGTTTTTCTCTATGATTCTGCATTTTTCGTTTTTTGCTATCTTCAAAATTGTGCACGCCACAGAGGTGCGCCCTTTGAAAATTTTGAAACATTTTTCTAGGAGAGAGATATCACATAAGCTTGGAAACAAAATTTGGTTTTGCTCTAGCTCTTATAGCCTCCGAGCAACGTGCGACAAACAAGACGGACGGAAAGACATGTATATATCGACTCGGCTATTGATGCTGATCAAGAATATACATATATACTTTATAGGGTCGGAAATTATTTCTTCTCTATGTTACACACATCCCTTTTACCACACATACAATATACCCTTTTACTTTTCGAGTACGGGTATAATGAATCTATGAATGAATCATCATCTTGATCATGAATGAACATGATTGAACTTGATTGAACAATCATGATTGAATGAAACATGAATGAATCAATGAATGAATCAATGAATGAATAATGAATGAATCAATATATAAAAAATGAATCTATGAATGATTGAAACTGGTTGAAAATTATCGAACCTGATTGAAGCTGATTGAACCTGATTGAAACTGATTGAAACTGATTGATGCTGATTGAACCTGATTGAAACTGGTTGAATCTAATTGAAACTGATTGGTTGAAACTGGTTGAAACTGATTGAAACTGATTGATGCTGATTGAAGCTGATTGTAACTAATTGAATCTGATTGAAACTGATTGAAAATGATTGAAAATGATTGAAACTGATTGAAACTGATTGAACCTGATTGGTTGAAACTGGTTGAATCTAATTGAAACTGATTGAAACTGGTTGAAACTTAGTGAAACTAATTAAAACTGATTGAAACTGGTTGAAACTGATTGAAACGGATTGCACCTGACTAAAACTGATTGAAACTGATTGATGTTGATTGAACCTGATTGAACTGGTTGAATCTAATTGAAACTGATTGAAACTGATTGAAAATGATTTAAACTGATTGAAAAGGATTGAAACTGGTTGAAACTAATTGAAACTGATTGGTTGAAACTGATTGAAACTTGATTGATGCTGATTGAAGCTGATTGTAACTGGCTGAATCTAATTGAAACTGATTGAAAATGATTGAAACTGATTGAAACGGATTGAAACTGGTTGAAACTAATTGAAACTGATTGGTTGAAACTAGTTGAAACTGATTAAAACTAATTGATGCTGATTGAATCTGATTGTAACTGATTGAACCTGAATGAAACTGATTGAAACTGATTGAACCTGAATGAAACTGATTGAAAATGATTGAAACTGATTGAACCTGATTGAAACGGATTGAAACTGATTGAACCTGATTGAACCTGATTGAACCTGATTGAACATGATTGAACCTGATTGAACCTGATTGAACCTGATTGAAGCTGATGGAACCTGATTGAAACTGATTGAATCTGAGTCTATTTGGTTTTTTCGTACAAATGAACGCCTGGATCTCAGAGACTATAAGAGCTAGAACAATCAAACTTTCTGTCAAGACTCCTGTGATACCAAACCAAGACAAGTGTATTTCATAATTTCGCCACGCCGCCTTCCCTCCCAAAAGATGAAAGTCCACAATTTTGAAGATAGAGAAAACCTAAATTTCCAGTATAGTAGGGAATGATCATATCTACCAGATTCCCGAATTTGGTTCAAATCGGATCATTATTGTAGCCACAATGGTGAAATGAATTTTCAGCAGCAATTTCCCCCATCCCCTTGCAGCGTAAGTCATTAATGGGGATGATTGTCGCTACAGATTCTCTCACAATCACACTCACGCTCACACGCTCTGCCTCGTGCAGTGTCCGTGTGTAGTTGTGAGAAGTGATACAGATGATGTAGATGTAGATTTAGATGTATATGAAAGATGTAGCAAAATATTTAAAATGTAATACATTTGAAAATTCCACATAAATCACATGTGTGCTGACTGAGTACGGTTATAAAAGTAGAGTCGCGGCAACAGCGACTCCGTACGTTCTTTTCTCGTTTTCATGTCTGAAAGTGTAACAAAACTATATGGGCACATTTCAAATTATGCGACTGGAGAAAAGGTTTGGTTTCAATTAAATTTTTTATAATTCTGTTAACAATTTAATCAATTTGTAATAAAATGTCGCGTGGACGTTTTTTATCTGAGGAGGAAAAGGGCAGAATAAAAGCATACCTCATGTATTCCTTGTTGCAAGAATTAGGGTACAAATTTCTCAAATATGCTGCTAGATATTTATTTCGTAAGTTTGAATTGTCTAAGCTCAGATGAAGCCTTGTTGTATAGTTTTTGTAAGCAGGTTAGATGGTTTCTTTTTATTTTATATTTGTCGTCAGTATGTGGCATGTGACTGTCAATTTGTATGGCTGCTGCTTTATTCGAATTACAATTTAAATTACCCAAAACGGTTTGGATTATCTGAAAGCGATTTGAATATGGTTTGTGCGAAGTTTCCTTTTTCATACCATTACCTATTCGTAGTTTTTTCCACCCGGCAGAAATTAAGGTCTAATCTAAGTATTTATGAAAACATTCGAAATATGTATTGAAAATAGTTCCCGAAGATTATATATAAATATAAATACAAATACATATGCAAAATATATATAAAACGAGAAAGAACGTATGGAGTCGCTGTGAACGCGACTCTACTTTTATACCCGTACTCAGTCAGTACACATGTGATTTATATATTTATTTATTTATTCGCCAACGGATAACCCTTAACTGGCTAAACTAACTTATTTCTATCTTAAAAACTTAACAAAAACAAAAGAATAACAAACTAACAATTAAACAAGAAAAACTGAGATAGCAACCGTCTAACGGCTCCTTTTCCCAGGCAAAAGTCGAATCGCATCCTAGATGGCAAAAGAATTATACTGCCGAAAGAGCCCTACATAACGGCTCATTATTCCCGTAGTTGGTCCGGTGGAGATCAACAACAAAAAGTGCATGGAGCCTAAGGTTCCTGGCAGGCGTGTTGAAGTGGGCAATCGATGTTACCCACTAGCAAATCGTACAGAAATATCTGAGCCGCAATGGTCCTTCGATCCTCGAGAGAGGAGAGATGCACGAGGCGACATCTGAACTCATAGGACGGCACCGGAACGGAAAATTGCAACGGCTGTAGTGCGAACCTCAAAAACTTCCTTTGCAATCTCTCAATACGCGCTATTTGAACGACCCCTGTGGGTCCCAAACCACTGAAGCATACTCAAGGCGCGAGCGCACAAGAAATGAATAAAGACTTAGCCTCGTGTATGGGTCCCTAAACTGGGTTCATTACGCGTAACAAAGCTGTACATAGCATAGGCTTTTGGCAAAATGAAGTTCAAATGTTCGATAAAAAGAAATTTCGAATCGAACAAAACCCCCAGGTCAAGTGCCTCAGTCTGCTTCAAGAGCGGAATGCCATCTATCGAATAAGAGGCCTGAATATTGAATAAACACTTACTAAAAGGACACAAAGTAACATTTGTTAATGTTGAGAGGTAGACAATTCAGTGAGCACCAACGAACGACTGCATCCAGGTCTCTCTGAAGACGGAAACTGTCACCTAAAGTTCTGACAGAACCGAATATTTTCAGATCATCAGCATAAAGCAAATGATCAAAAACTTCAATGCTGAGACATATGTCGTTGATGAAAATAGAAAATAGCAACGGCCCAAGAGCACTCCCCTGTGGAAGGCCAGAAGTAGCCAAATATGGGCTCGACTGCCTTCCATTTACCAAAACAACATACTCTCGCTGCTCAAGGTATGACATGAACCAATTAAGCAGACTTGAATGAATACCCAACCGCTTCAGCTTGGCTACTAAGGCACAGTGGGAGACTTTGTCAAAGGCCTTAGCAAAGTCAGTGTATACCACATCGACCTGAGAGTGCCCTTCAAAGGCATGTGTACAAAAATTACTGAAGGCTGCCAAATTAGTAGTCGTTGATCTACCCGGCATAAAACCATGCTGATTTTTCACTAATGTATGACTTCATGAGAAAAGAGATCTTTTGGCAATGATTCGCTCAATAAGTTTTGAGACATTGCTGAGTTTTGGCAATTGGTCTATAATTAGAGATACAATTCTTAGCACCTCTCTTAAAAACGGGAGTAATAGTGGCAGCTTTCCACTTTCAATAAAGTGACCTGTTAACAAAAGAATTATTGAAGATAATTTTAAGGGGTTCAAAAAAGCAACATCACAGTTGCGAAGCAGAAAAGCAGAAATGCCATCACTGTCAGGCTTACACGAGTTGTCGAAATCAGCGATTGCCTCCAAAATGTCCACCTCCGATACATCAAGTGAGTCAATATTGACCACCGAAGGGATAAAGTCAAGGACATCAGACTCATGCCAAACTGCGTATGGCTCGAAGTTTGAGCTAAAAAAAGAAGCAAAAAGGTTCGCTATGCCACTGTCGGTATTTGAGCTCAAGTTACCAAGGCACATAGCTGAAGGAAGAGCACTCATCGATCTTTTTGAATTTATAAAATGCCAGAACGACCTGGGATTAGCCTTAAGTCCTCTTTCCACGTCAGCAATATATTGATTATATAAAAATTTATTTAAAAAATCAAACTCCCGCTTATGCTGCATATACCTGGCCCAGTCAACAGAGTCACGGGTCTTCTTAAACCGTTTAAAAACTTGTTGCGCAGATTCTTATACCTCACAAGACCCTTCGTATACCACGGTAGCCTAAACGAGCCACGCACTCTTCTGGAAGCATTATTATCAACTATATGTTGAACAGTACGAACGAAAACATTTAGAGAAGATTCAGCACTAGGATGCGAGAGAACAGAAGCCCAGTTTACATTTAACAAGTCATCACGTATAGCATTCAAACTTATACCAAGGCGAGAAACTATATAATTTAGCGGTGAATACCAACGGCTCATGATGCATGTCACAATCAGCAATAGGCAGCTCGCAACGTGCAACAGGGCAAACAATATCCGCACTAACAAAAACTAAATCTAGAATCTTTTTTTTTAGCCTATTATAAACATTATTAATTTGAGTTAAGCCCATACTAAAACAATCATCTAAAAACATAACTTCGTGCTGCAAATGCACATTGCTCGGCATCATAGCCTCCAACTCCGGATCAGCGGACCATACCAACGAGCTCAAATTGAAGTCGCCAACAACGCAGAGATGCTGACGGCCTCGTAGATTACCATATAAGTTGGCAATATTCCGCGTGTGCGCCTTGTAGAGTTCGTAACTGCTATTCGGTGGAATATATGATGCGCTGATACATAGCGTCTCCGACTGACCGGCCACTGCCATACCAATCTGATCCAAGATTGAGTCATCATCAAGAAGACAAATCGGATCACAGCGTAGGGTGCGTCTAACGGTTACTATGACACCACCTCCTCTCCGGTGCTTCGTTTTGGCACAATCTCTGTCCTTGCGAAACACTTTGAAAAGGTTGTGATCGAAGTACTCATTGTCGAAGAAGTTTTCGTTGAGCCAGGTTTCAACCAAGATGATTACGTGGAAGTCGCATGTAGAGGTTGCCACGTAGACAGCCTGAGCCTTTGTGCGCATACCTGATATGTTTTGGAAAAAAATGCGAATGGATTTGGCCCCGTCCATCAGCATGGTCCCAGAAGACCCACACTATTTGAAAGCATTGGCAGTGGCGCTGAAGAGAGTGATCCGCTTAAGAGCAAGCGCCGGGCTGCCTCTCCCCAAGTGTCGAGTGCAGCGCCGGCGCAGGCATAGCACACGAAGCACAGCAATTGCATTTGTTGTTGTGAAGTTGATAAGCACTCCCGTAATTGAGGGAGAGCGCCAGCAAGAGCATCGCCTCTTGACCCAGCAGCAGCCGAGCGAATGCCGCACAAAGCGCAGCGTGAAAAATACGTAAGTTGTAGTTGTTGCGTCGACGGGGAATACCAAATATGATCCCACGGGCGGTTGCTCAAAGCAAAGAGGCGAACAAGTGCAGGTAGAAAATTCTGACGAACAGCGGCGACCATGAATCCAGAGGCGCCGCTCACTGGGGGTTTTTGAAGTAGATGGGCTTCCTGCGTGGGCGTGGACGTCCGCAACGGTACGATAGCACGGAGATCCACTGCCGTCAAGTCAGCGTCCGGTCTCTGCCTGTGTACAAAGCGGGAAACCCCTAACCGATACAGGCCAAAACTCTTCATCAAAAGCAGCAGCATACAGATCCTCCGGGACCCCCAGCTTGAAATTAACAAACTTCAACGAAGATAGATCGGCATCTCTCTTGACAAGCTTCTTCACACAGGAAATTTTCGCTACCGGCACTTTAAGTTTTTCGGCAACAAATTTTACCACCGCCTTTGGCTCAGTCGCGGTTGAAAATTTACCGATATGCATATATTTGCTACTCTGCATAACGTTTAACTGCTCACAGCACGGAGCAACACCAACAAAACGCTTAGTGTTTTTGTTTATATTCTTCTTCCTCTCCTTCTTTCTGACTGTCACAAAGCCGTCCAAATCCAAAGGGGGAGAGCAGCAGCTAATCCCGGTTGAATGACCGCCGCCGAAGTAGCGGCCACTTGTTGCGGTGACAATAAGTCAGCCGCTGGCATGGGCTTGTTGGCCTTCTTCCTAGTAGGCTTCACCCGCTTAGGATTGACGGAAAGGCCCTGGAAGTCCGACTTCAGATCCCGATAAAGGCTTTCAAGCTTCAAAACCTTTTCATTAATCTCATCAATTTTCGAATGCGAGTCATTGGCAACCACACAGTAATCACACTGCCATAACAGGTTAGGCAGATGTATTAACAGTTTTACAGCATCTGAGTGCAGATCAATGCAAGTCAAATGAAACGCACGGCGGCATATAGAAGAACACCGAACAGCATCAAAGCAACGAAGCTGAGCGGCAGTGACGTCCGAATTGCATTCCGAGCAGTGATAAAGCGACATAGCGAAAACACGTCCGAACGCAGTGAGAGCTGACTGATCGCTGATTTATGTGGAATTTTCAAATGTATTATCAGTTTTTACATTTTACATTTTGCTACATCATCTACATCACTTCTCACAACAACACACGTACACTGCACGAGGCAGAATGTGTAAGCAGTGTGTGAGCGAGAGAGAGACTAGCGACTATCATCCCCATAAATAACTTACGCTGAAAGCGGGCGAGGCAAATCGCTGCTGAAAATTCATGTGATCATTGTGGAAAAAAAATTTGGTCCCTCTAGCTCTTATAGCCTCCGAGCAATGGGCGACAAACAAGACGGACAGACAGCAAATACCACAAATACAATATACCCTTTTACTCTTCGAGTACGGGTATAAAAACGAGAAAGAGCGTGTGGAGTCGCCGATAACGCTGTTTACTTTTATACCCATACTCAGTCAGTATGAAAATTTGTTTCGTAATTGTGTCTATAATAATGATCCGATCTGAACCAGAATCAGCAATCTGACAGATATGGTCATTCTTTACAATATGGCATTTTCTGTTTATTTCTATCTACAAGGAGGAAGGGGGCGGCGTGAAATTTCGAAATACACTTTTATTAAAGTGGTATCACAGGAGCTTTGACAGAATTTTTGATGACCTTAGCTCTTATAATCTCTGAGATCCAGGCAATGATCTGGATGAATGGGCAAAACAGACGCCTTGGTGTGTAGAGGCAGCGAGAGAGAATGATGCTTCGCCAAATGGTTTTCTCTATTGTGGCTATATTAATGATCCAATCCGATCCATACTCGGACCTCTGATAGATATAGTCATTCTTTATGATTCTCTATCATTCTCTCTGATATTCCGTTTTCTGTAATCTTCAAAATTGGACGCAGCAGATTTTTGTCCTTTTGCTACACTTGTAACAGTGTGATATCACATGAGTCTGGATACAAACTTTGGTTGATCTAGCTATTATTGCCTCTGAGTACTGGGCGACAAACAAGACAGACAAAGACTCGGCTTTTGATGCTGATCAAGATTATATATACTTTATGGGATGGGAAACGATTCCTTCACTGGTTACACACATGCATTTTTTACCACAAATACAATATACCCTTTTACTCTTCGAGTACGGGTATACAAAATAGTTTTTTTGTAACATTTTCAACATTTGAGGGAGGAAAACAAATTATATTTATTTAACAAAAAGTCGCTTCGAAATAGTTAGAAAATACCAAACAATAACATAAAACCATTAGTAGCTTTTCCTGTTAGACCGACGGTAAAGAAACCCTTCACATAACGCCTAACGCAATTTACACAAGGGCAAAGAGTGAAAAGTTTTCATGGACACTGAGATATTGGCTAGCGTTGTCTCTGTTGTTGCTCTTGTCGTCGCCGCCAGATAATAAATGACCGGCCATTAAATTGCAATTAAAAGCTCATATGTGCGCATAAAGTTTACCCCAGCCAGCCAGACTCCGACTCCGCCTTCTCGATCTGCCAAAAAATTTGCCTATAGCCAAATGACCATTAACGGAGCAGACAAAGGCCGAAGTGACAGCAGCAGGAGTAAGTATTGGTCCATCCATGACCAGCATAATAGCAGCATAATAGTAAATTTAACAGTCGGTTGGACGTTTTAATATGCGTCGAGCTTCAATAGAGGTAGCCTAGTAAACAAATTAAGCGTTTGACTCTCCAAACTCGACGAAAACTTGGCGCATGGAGCTGCTCAAAGCGAGAATTTTTCTTACATAATCGACATAGTGTATTCGTATTATGCAACTACCAAAGTAAGCGCCACAGCATCGCTCACTTGCTTGTATGTGTGCGGCAGTCAATTAGAAAATATGCATTGAACATAATGATGATTTATGTACACATACAACAACACACACGCAGATGGGCGCATAGAAACAGATTACAGCAGTCAATACAAAATGGCGTCCCCATAGAAGTTGTAAATTAAAGGTCTCAAAGCGAGCAAAGATTCACCCTTCAGGGCTGGGTCGTTTTATGAATACTTTACGGAATGTTTTCTGATTTAAATATTATTTTTATATGTGTAAATGCATATTATAGGAATACCTATTGAATTAGTTATTTTATATAATATTAAAAATGTGGTAGGATAACCCTATCTGCCAATACGGCAGCCCCTTAGCCCCTTTAACCCATAATATTAATACTCCCTAAATGTACACTAGAATAACTCGGGACATATGGTCGATCATTCTTAATGGCGCAAAAAAAAAAAAAATGAAGATTGTTAGCAGAAATAAAAGATATAAAAGTACGTCAAAGTAATAACCTCGTTTCACTCTTAAATGCAAATACATATGCAAAATAAGGAAAATAGTGTTCGCCATATATGTATATATTTAAGACGCTCTGATGTTATAGTTGTTCTAAAAGTAACCAAGATACAACCATCATAAAATTGTTCACATTTATTTTGCGAATTACTTATTAGCGAAAAGTCATTGGCTTTACTCATACTTTTTCGTTTTCAGGGGATCTGTTATACTGGAGACATAGACAACAAAATCGTTCTCCAATAGAAGAATTCAGGTGAATTTGGAAGAGAATTCACTTATTGTTATTTCCCTCAAAAATTTTTTTCAAATCCAAATTTTAAGTTAGTTTATAAAAAATTATTTTTACAAATCGCTCAAGTCAATTGTGCTCGTATGGTGTCAAATTCATGTTAATCCATCAATAAGTCTTATATTTTTTTATAAAAATACCTGTATATAATAATGCCTGTATAATACATATACATAGATATGTATATAAAATATTTACCATATTTTTCAATGGGATCTGTTATACTGGAGACATAGACAACAAAAATCGTTCTCCAATAGAAGAATTCAGGTGAATAATCAATAACTTTACGGCTCATTTCGGCACCAATGCAACGTATCCCAAAGTTCAATGTAGGGCACTGGGGAGGTCGTGTAGTTTGCGAAAAAGGGTCGCTTAGCCGCCAACTGTATGCAAATTTCCATTAGCCATGAAAACGAAAAACTAGCCGCCATTTATCTGTCTAACAGTGGTCACGGCCAAGAGAAGCTGGCAGGGAGGAAGGAGTCATTCGAACTGGCAGTAGTTGAAATTGACTGCCCCCTATCCTTACCAAACGTACGACTAGTGGACACAGCAGCAGAATGTTTCATGTTGGCATTATGCATATACGCATTTTATGCGATGCATAAAATTATATAGATTGGTGTATGAGGGCAGGCGGGTACGAGATACAGAAGCAGATGTGAAAAAAGAGTCATTTGAAAGCCAAAAAACTCTCAATGCAGCTAATGGCGTTGGTTGGCCCAAATGGCAAAAGGAGACCCAGGGATACTGTGAATTAGCTTAAAGAAGTTAAATTAAAATCAGCTGCCATATCATCTATCTCTTCCGTCCCCTTTCTTTTCCCCTCCCTCATGGTATTTGGAATTTTCTAACCTACCGATAGGAAAAAAAATCAATAAAACCAAATCGAAATGGTCTTCTTAAGTGCTTTAGTTCATATTCGATGATAGTATTTACAAGTATAATAAGTTTGTGAAATCGGAAAAGACCTTGAGAATCATTAAATCAGACATCTGAATGCATTTCATTCCTTTTTCTCTATGTAAACCATGCAAAAAAAATGAACTTAAAGTAACTAAAATACATAGAACATATGTCGTTTCAGTCAAACAAATAATCTGAATAGATGGAGATCAGTAACGATTGGCGAAACGTCAGCCCTTTGTAAAGTGTCAGTATGTGGAAAAGTCCTGAAAATGAAACTGCCATAATTGGTCACACTACCACAACCATTCTCAATGAACTAGAGCTGGTTGATTAATTGGCGATAACCAAATCAATTTTAGGTGGTGGCAAAAAATATGTATTGTGCATCCACCAGTATTGCACATAAGTGAAAACATAAGTAAAAAGGAAGCTTTGTTGTGTTCCTCATCCATGCAACCTAAACGTGAAATACCGAGACATGTCCAGGTCAACTACATGGTAAATGTGCCCTTGGTTTATGGATGTCTAAATTATATTGCTTGAGGGTCTGAGGGTCAGATGCCAGTTTTAATTTAATGTTTGCAATCCTTTAACTCTTCATTTAATCATTTTAATTTCTTATTATTTTAAAGCACATTCTTGCCGCTCCTGCTACCATTATTTTCCCGACACGGAGAATACTTATTCAGCACACATCGCTTTCTGACTCCCACTTCGCTATTTCTCTGAATCACGCTCTTCAACCTTCACAACTCTCATTGTTGCTGCCTCTGAAGCTATTGCAGTTTATTAAATATGCTTTTAGCTTTGCAACAACTACGCCCACTTGGTCATGGATGGAGCCAACCCGGCGACCGTATTGCAATACATTCTGCCAAAGGCAGTTCAGTTATTAATATTGGATGCGTCTGCATTGCGCATAATTACGCTGTACAGAGGAATGAGAGCAAGAGAGCAGAATATTTTTGGCAAGTTATTTATTTGGCCATTGGTGGGAAAAATAAAGATCTTTCCCGCACTCCTCTTTAAAACCAAAGGGTACGGGTCCTGGTCTCTTTCTTGTCCAAAGTCAGAGGCTTATGTTAATAAATCGGAGTAAAATGCGGAGATTATGAAAGGAAGGGGATCTTGGTTATGCAAAATTATGAGATATATGTATGTTCATACATATGTAATACATACTTTTTCTGTAAAGTTTTTTAAGTTTTACGTATCATTACAACTGTTTTTTTATTCTTCATTTAGACGCATACCAATTTTTAAATGTGTTAACCCACTTTCTCAAAACAACTCAACTTGGCGTTTTAAGACTTTAAGGTTTTAAGGCGAATGAACCATTGATTCGGTGATTTGAGTACTATATGATAAGTGAGGAAATGTGTGAAGCTCGGATCGTCGTAGTAAAGTACGATCCGTAAAAGGTAAACAAGTAAAAGGTGACTTCCTCGAGTCTCCAAAAACTTCCGGCTAAAAAATGTGTATTTGACTCTGTAACGAACCATGAACCCAGGGTTCGCCACATGCTTAGTACATAAGATACACTACTCCCGCGGCACCAAACATCCGACGACACTGTTATAAAGACACGAAGATACTAATTGTAAAGACACTCAAAATTCTAAAACCCAACACGCACACACCCTACTCAATTGCCCAATTGCGAAATCGGCAAATGTTCTTTCCGATTTCCCAATCCATACACTCAATTTCCCGGTTGCAAACTCAGCCAACGCACTATGGGAACTTTGACCACTTTTTTTCTGGCCAAAACCCATTTTTCGAAAGTACTTAAAATAATATATTTGTAGCGCTAATATATCCGAATAACATTGATCTTTTAATGTTACGTACCAAAAAAAGTGCGCAGCACTGTTAAGTTAACAGCTGTTAAAGTCAGCTGTTTGCTCTCGATAGACTAATGTTGATGCAAAAAATTATTTTTTCATAAACTTTAAATTGCTAAAAAGTAGTAAATTCATCAATTCAAGTGAATTTTTACAATGGGTTAGAATCAGACAGGTATATAATATGTGTTTGTGAGTTTAAACTGTAGAAATGGCTCTCATAATTATGTTTTTGGCTAATTTTTTTAACAAGCATAAATATTTGATAAAAATTTGACTTTTGAAAAGGCGTACAAAATTTGTGCCGGGTCTTGCCACCATCCGACTATATGCATCTTGTAGAACATTTAATTCCCATTCAAGTGCATATCATCATTATCTGCGTTTTCGTGCGTTTATTCTGATATTTCGATTTCTAGACAAAAGGTAAGGGTTGCAACCTGCGAATTTTTGCAATTTGGCATGCAGGAAGTACGAAAAATCAGTTTAAAAAGCCAGAGAGGACGCCATTACGAATTAGTTGATAATATATTGTTCTGAGGACGATGAGGGGCTATGTTAGCGACCAAAAATAAAACATTTTTATCAAATGCACAAAATGCGAAAAACCAAATCGACTCATTTTTGTGTGAGTGCGAGCGGGAGGGAACGATGGTTTTCTCTATTGTGGCTATATTAATTATCCGATCCGATCAGATTTGGGCCCCTGATAGATATGGACTTTCTCTATGATTCTGCATTTTTAGTTTTCTGTTTTCTGTTATCTTAAAAAATGTGGGCGTCACAGAAGTGCGCATTTTGTGTGGGCGGAAGTGGCCGGGGCGAAATTTTGAAACATTTTTCTAGGTTTGAGATATCACATCAGTCTGGAAAAAAACTTTGGTTGCTCTATCTCTTATAGCCTCCGAGCAATGGGCGACAAACAAGACGGACAGACGAACAGACGGACGGACAGACATGGCTTCATCGACTCGGCTATTGATGCTGATCAAGAATATATACACTTTATAGGGTCGGAAATTATTCCTTCTCTATGTTACACACATAGAGTTACATTACAATATTTATGTACATTGGGCATTCGAAATAGCAAACATAGGTAGAGTTACGTTATGTTGCTCCACCAACTATTATATAAAGATTTTCCGACCAAAATATCGGGCTGAAAACCCGACATACTCCCCCCGTTGAAACCTGGGTTTCAACAGACTCTGAAGGGTTTCGCAGGTCCATCTTATCGGAAGCCCTGACATGGCCAACGAGAGACTCATCAGACGAAACAGGAACTACATTGGTCATCGCGTTCGGCTGGGCTCTCTGAAATTGAGAATAGAGATTTTCGCTATGAAGATCAGCGATGTGTCCCAAAAGCGTCCTCAGCTCGTCGAGTTCAAGCGATCCTGAGTGGTACATACAGAAATAAAAGATGATTGTAGGATTTCTGCCAGTGAAGTCCAGCGAAAATCCTGTTTGAAGTTCGAAATCGGATGTTGGGGTCTTGTACAGCTCAGTCGCCAAAGACCCGAAGCCATAAGTCTGGAGTCAGGAGCCGCAATATAAATTAAGTATCTCCTTGGTGAATTGTTGAAAAAATATATTTTTTATTTTTTCTTATTCACTATTACAATACACTCTTAGTGTCGAACCTCACTGCTCTATTGTTTTTAACTGTTCTTATTGGATTCCAACTGTTCTTCTTTGATCTCAAAAACGGACTGGTGACCAAGGGTCGGCTCTAATAAACAAACCTCGGATTAAGAAAAGCAAGAGCTGCTTAAGAGATTGGCTCAAGAGAGTCGGAGAATAGGAGATGAGAATCTGGTCTCAATTGTGAAATTTGAATAAACAAAAGATTGGGCTCTCTGAGTATCGATGAGAATCTGGTCTCAATTGTGAAATTTGAATAAACAAAGATTGGGCTCTCTGAGTATCGAGCGGCCAACGGCGCAATTCGAACTTAATGGAAAGTGTGAAATGACATGACCCCTTACTGGAGTTTGGAAGTTCATTAGGAATTGGGAACCTAATGGAACCTAATGGAAGAACTATGTAAGAAGTTCCCAACTATAAATTGTTTATAAATCGGGTAAGAAGGCTTGGGTAGTGGGCTGGTTAACTCCCCATTCTAAATTGGATCGTCCCGATTCATTTGGAAAATATGGATAAATTGAATTAAGATGATTGGTCAATTCGACTGCAATTTCATCTTCAACGGAATTTTCATTTTCGGACATATTCTTTTCGAGGTTTATTACAAAACTAATTTTCCGTGGTTTTGCATATTAGATATTTTTTAAATTTGATTAAAATCCTGATAATTAAATATATAATAGTACATGTTATCAATATTAACGTTATCAGTAGTATCATTAAAGGTTATTAAAAATGACCCATCTAAAGGAGTGTCATTTACAATATTTTTCCATTTATAAAAATGGCACCTTCTTGGATTATATCAATATTTTTATTATTCTCCCTGACTTTTGTTGCATATGGATTTTTCTCCATTCAACAATCTTGTGAAACAAGTACTGTCAGGGTTTAAGGTGCAATAATTATTATAAAGTTCTGTCTTAAAGTTCGACATTACATAATACTTATTATTACATTTAGCAACCCGATTATCAATTAGTAATTTTCCATCCTTATGTGAAATGGATCTGGAATTGTATACTTCACAACGGTTAGTTATTATTGGGTATTTTATGTACTATATATGACAATTAAATCCTGATTTATTGCAATTTTAAATTCAGACATATCTAACAGGTCAGTAATAATGACGGGTTTGTGTTCATGTTTATAAATTTCTTTTGATATCTCCCTCATTTAAAACTTTTGTATTGAATACATCAATTTTAGCTAATGTAATTGTATCCATCAAATTCATAAGATCGTAAGTGAGCAAACGAAGACGGTGTTTTCGTAGTGTCAATTCTTGATTTCTAAAGGCTGTTTTAAAAATTTCAGATAGAGTTTGTATTTCTTTTGAATAATTTAGAATATATGACAAATTGATTATTGTTATTCTGGATTAAATCATCAATTTTGTTCTGCACTGTGTAACGAACCGTTTCTTTCCGGTCTGATCAGCAGAGCTGGCTCAGCGGCCGACGAGCTCGTTGCAACAAAATTTGTATATGTTGCCTCGCAGACAACAATGAAACACACAGATTTCATTTTGGGGGAAATGTACAATCTCTTTATTGGTATCTTATACCTAGGGCTCTTATGCGCTACTCTTATACTAAGCTACCTGCTGGACCTCCGCTGGCCTTCCGCTGGCGACTTTGGCTCCGCACTACCACTGCTTGGTTTCTTGGCTTAGCGTGGCTCCCGCGTGCTACGGCTGGGGGTTCTGACGCGACAACCGCCTCGTCCGCCACTCACAGCTCCGCACACTCTGGGCTCACCCTTTGCTGGTACTCACCCTAAGCGGTGAGTAGTATCCTGCGTGCCACTCGTCTTTGTGCTTCAGCTCCTTGCTGAAATATCCCGTTATTCTTCCACTCTCGTCGCACGATCACTCCGTTTCACTGCGGTTCCCGGCACTCGGTTGTATTCGCGCACTTATCCGTTCACTGCTCCTCGGCGTAATGTCCCGCGCCGCTGTCGCCGGGTTTCTTTTATACCCTCAGGCGACGCCGGCGCCCGTGTCGCTGCCTAGCAACAACGGGACAACCACGCGTTCCGTCGGTACTTTTCCATCGCGCCTCCGCGGGTTTCCACCGCTTTCTTAACGGGACCAAGCCGGTGGCGTGATCTCATGCCCGTATTTGGGCATGCGCTGGGCCGCTGGCGGCCCGATCCCGCCGTCTCCTGAGCGGCGTGAGCGCCGCTCCTTGGGCGCTCCTCCATTCCCGGCGTGCTCTCACGGCGACCATTGGCCATGGGCTGGGCTACCTGTACCTTTTCCGGTTGCGGTACCTGTAGTACCCACGCCGGTCGTGTTTTTATACCCGTACTCGAAGGTCGGGTATATTGTATTTGTGCTAAAATGGATGTGTGCTCTCTCCGGGGAGGCGTTTCCGACCCCATAAAGTATATATATTCTTGATCAGCATCAATAGCCGAGTCGATATCCCTGTCTGACCGTCCGTCCGTCTTGTTTGTCGCCCATTGCCGAAGGCTATAAAGCTAGAGCAACCAAACTTTTTATCCAGTCTGATGTGATATCTCACTCCTAGAAAAGTGTTTCAAAATTTCGCCCCGTTGCGCCCGCGGGCGGACATCTGTGCGGCCACAATTTTGAAAAAAATAACAAAACTAAAAATGCAGAATCATAGAGACAGCCCATATCTATCAGGGGCCCAAACCTGAATCGGATCGGATCATTAATATAGCCACAATAGAGGCAAATATACGCAAAAACTTCGCTCCCTCCCTTTCGCACTCACACAAAATCGAGTTGATTTGGTTTTTTGTATTTTTTGTAGCCTGGATCTCAGAGACTATAAGAGCTAGAGCAACCAAATTTTTTGCCCAGACTCCTGTGATACCGAACCTGAACAAGTGTATTTCAAAATTTCGCCCCCGCCCGCTCCCGCCCCCAAAAGCCGAAAATCCACAATTTTGAAGATAGGAAAAACGAAAAAGCAGTATCGCGAAAATGACGATATCTACCAGATTCCCGAATTTGGTTCACAATCTTGATCTTTATTGTAGCCACAATGATCAAATGAATTTTCAGCAGCAATTCCCCACTCCTCATGCAGCGAAAGTCATTTATTGGGGTTGATTGTCGCTGAAGATTCTCTCACACGCACACGCGCGCTCAAACATGCTGCCTCGTGCAGTGTACGTGTGTTGTTGTGAGAAGTGATGTAGATGATGCAGATGTAGATGTAGATATCGATGACAGATGTAGCAAAAAATGTAAAATGTAAAAAATAATGAAACATTTTAAAATTCCACATAAATCACATGTGTACTGACTGAGTACGGGTATAAAAGTAGAGTCGCGTTAGAAGCGACTCCGTACGTTCTTTCTCGTTTTTTCTCTTTTTTTTGAAATCCCTGGTAAGTCTTACACTTCATTGACTTCAATTTTATTTCCTTTATACATATGTACATTTTTTATACCCGTACTCGAAGAGTAAAAGGGTATATTGTATTTGTGCTAAAAGTGGATGTGTGTAACATAGAGAAGGAGTAATTTGCGACCATATAAAGTATATATATTCTTGATCAGCATCAATAGCCGAGTCGATATAGCCCTGTCTGTCCGTCCGTCTGTCCGTCTTGTTCGTCGCCCATTGCTCGAAGGCTAAAACAGATATCGCAACCAAATTTTTCCCAGACTGATGTGTTCTCTCCTCCAAGAAAAAAAGTTTTAAAATTTCGCCCCGCCCACTTCCGCCCCCACAAAGGGCGCACATCTGTGGCGTTTCTTAGCCTCTACACCCTCGCCTACGCCTCCACCGACACCTCCACGTTGTTGGCGGACGCCGCCACCCGGTACCGCACCCCCTGTACCCGGTGGCGGCGGGTGCCCTCCACTGCCCGGACGACCGCCTCTGGCCAGTCCGGCCTCGCCGACCGCCAGCGCCTCCCTGCAGGCTCCTCCTCCTCCATTGCCTGCTGCCTCTGTAATTGTGGCCGCCTCACCTCGGCCCGGGGCTCGGGGCATGAGGCCTGGCGCAGCAGGCCCGGCCTCTCCGTCTTCGCCGCCGGCGTGGGCCTATCCACGGCCCCGCTCCAGCTCCTCCGCCGCCGCGTCCATCGCCCTTTGCCGCTGCCTCCGGTGCCGTCACCACCGGTGGTGGTGCCACACCAGACCATCTCCGGACCGCCGTGTGCACGCTTTGCGACACGAACGGCCCCACACACCGCGCTCTCTGGCCCGCTCCACTGCGGCTGCTGCTCCGGACGGGAGTGGTTTGGTGGCTCCTCCTCCTGCCGTGGCTGCTCCTCCTGCCGCGGCCTCTGCTGCTGCTGCGGGCTCGGCGGCCGCGGTCTCTGCTGCTGCTGCGGGCTCGGCGGCTGCGGCCTCTGCTGCTGCGGCCTCTGCTGCTGCGGGCTCTGCGGCTGCGGCCTCTGCTGCTGCAGGCTCTGCGGCTGCGGCCTCTGCTGCTGCGGCCTCTGCGGCTGCGGGCTTTCCGGCTGCGGCCTCTGCTGCTGCGGGCGCTGCGGCTGCGGCCTCCGCTGCTGCTGCTGGCTTTGCTGCTGCTGGCTTGGCTGCTGCTGGGGCTCCAACAGCCCTTGGCGCACCCGCAGAAACTTTGGGGCCGGTGGTGCCTCCTCCTTGCTCCACTCCTGCTCCTCGTGCTCCTTCCGCGCCTTTTCTTCTGCCTCGGCCGCCAGCTGGCGCAAATGGACCTCATGCGCTGCGCGCATGATCGCCCTGTCGAATAGAGCGTCACGCCGCGCCTTCTCCTCCGCCTTCCGGGCCTCCTCGTCGCGCCTCTGCCGCTCCGCTTCGCGTCTCGCCACCTCCTCGTCGCGTCGGTCCCGCTGTTGTTGTGTTCGCCGCTGCCACAGCACCTCGCCCTGCCAGTTTGCTGCCTTCGCTGCCGCTGCCGGCGTCTCCCTCGGCCGTTCCTGCGGCGTCGACCGCCTCTGTGGCTGCAGTCGGGGCGCCGCCTCCCTTCTCTCGCGCCGACTGCGCTGCTCCGCCAGGCGGCCGGTCTTCTTCGCTGGTCTGCATGAGGACCAGCTCGACCATGCTGGGAGCTGGCTCCACGGCTACGACGTCGCTGTCGTCGCTCGCGTCGGACACTTCCGGGTCTCGCCGGCTCCGCGGCGATGCCCACCGGGACACCTCGCTTGATGGACTGCTCGGCAACGGCGACGCCATCAGCTCCAACTCCGGGGACTCACTCCGCCGAGTCCACCGTTCGCCACGCAGGCTCCGCCCGTCGCTGGCGGGGGTCCTCGGCCTGAGCTGCCCCCACGCAGTTGGCCTGCTCCTCCAGATATCTCTTCAAATCATCTGTGCCATTTTAGGTTAGTTTTATTTTTTTTTCGGTGGCCTTCTAATTTCTCGACTACTCTTCGGTGACGATCACGTGAGAATGATCGCCCGCTCAAACCTCTGCTGCTGCCATACCCATGCCGCCTTTCTCACCGTTCCCTCGTACGGTACCTCCGCTCTTTTCCTCCGGTGGCTCTCGCGGGATCCCGTTGGTTTTGGGCCTCCAGCTCTTCGCCGCATTAACCCTCCTAGGGATATCGGGGTTCTTTTCCCCCCTCCCAGTTTTCGGCCTCCCTCATATATTTCATAAAAATAAATTTTATTTTATTTATTATGTATTTTCTTTTTTTTTATATCCTCGGCCATAAATAAATTGTATTTTATTTATTTTTTTTTTTTTTTTTTTATACCCTCGCAAAAAAAATAAATTTTATTTTATTTATTTATTTGATTTTCTATTTTTATTTTGTTTTATATATAAACATTTTTCTCTTTTTTTTAAATATAGCCTCGGCCCTCGGCGTCCACCCTCCTTCCCCTCTGGTCAACCCTCCCTCAGCCCAGGTAAGTGCTACGGATTCCTTTTTTTTTAATTGTCTCCTATTTCATATTTCTCCTGCTTTTCAGATCATCCTGTGTCCTGGCCCGCGGTGCCCCTCGCCATGTGTGCCCGAGACTAACAGGTCCTCCAACCTTTCGCCCGGCTGCACCATGGCGACCGGCCCCGGCTGGTCCCCTCCTTCACGTCTTCGGTTCGGCTTCTGGCGTGACCTCTGCCTCGTGTAGCTACCTCGGACCCGCGGGTCGTCCGACTCCTCGCCCGTCCGGTAGCACACGGGTAGGGCCGTCTGCCCGGCCGAACCCGACGGTCGTAGGAGACTCGGATCGCGGGCCCCAGGACCAGGACATCTCCCTCTCCTTTCTCCCGCTCCGAGCACCCCGGACCAAGATCGGATCTTGAGGAAGGGTTGGTGGCCAAACGCCTACGTAACCAGGTATGTCTTCTCTCTTTCCGTTCACACTATTTATATCTAATATGAATCCTCCTCTCTTCCTCAGATGATGACCTTCGAGGAATCATGCCGCTTCTCCAGTTCCTTTATTATTATTATTAAATTCTTCCTTTAAGTTCGTTTCCTTTTTATAAGTTACAAAATTAGTTCGTTTCCTTTTTTTATAAGTTACAAAATTAGTTCGTTTCCTTTTTTTTTGTTTTACCCCAATAAATTGTACATATGTAACTTTTGCTAGCTTTTTTCCCTTTATTACCCTTGTAGATTAATAATTTTGTATTTGTACTTTCGCTACTTGTCTTATGATTTCCCCCGCCGGCTCAATGATACCGGATGTATGTAAATTTACTTCTGTCACTTTGTGTCTGTTTTCTATTATTTGTAATAAACGGCATGTATGTAAATTTGCCACCTTTCGTAACGTATTTTACTAATTCCCTTCGGAACTATCATTGTGGTCTTCATCTTCGCGACGACAGATCGGCTCACCTGCTCTTCCTCGGCCTAGTTGTTGTGTAGTTGTAGGCTTGCAGTTGTTCGTCCTCTTTTCACCTTCAACCCTCACGGACACCTCCTCTGTTTGTGGCTTCAGATCACCGATGTGTACCGTCCGTGTATGCTTATCGCTGTCTCTTCTCAGCTTGCATATCACTGGTGACACGAAGTCGATGATCTGGTATGGTCCCGCATACCTTGGTGCCAATTTTGCCGCGAATCCTTCGGCCGCATTCGATAGGTGGTGCTGCTTGGCCCCAAACCACCTCGCCAATCTTCGGCGTCAGGGCCTCCTTCGCAAGTTGTAATACCTTTGCTTGATCCTGGGCAGCCCTTTCTAAATTCCTTCTTACCAGCTGAAACAGCTCCCGCAGTTTGTTTGCGTTTTCGTCGGGGGTAGTTGGCTCTTGCCCCGTGCCGAGCGTTTCCTCGTCGTACAAAGCCTTCGGCAGTCTGGGCTCCCTTCAGCGGACTATAAACGCCGGGGCGTATCCTGTCGATTCTGTGACCCCAGAGTTTACGGCCAGCATCAACTCCGGCCACTTCTCGTCCCAGCATCTCTGGTCTCCTTCGGTGAACTGCGCGATCATTGTCTTGACCGTCCGATTCGCGCGCTCCGTCGGGTTTTCCTGTGGCGTGTATGGAGCCGTGAACTGATGCCGCACTCCCATCTGCTCGAGAAACCTCTTAAACGCCCGGCTCGTGAATTGCACCCCGTTGTCGGTGGTCATCACCTTGGGCACTCCGAAACGGGCTAAAATGCGTTCCCTGAACGCCTTTATTAGTGCCTCCGTGGTGGCCTTTCTAAGTGGCACCAATTCGGTCCACTTCAAGAAGCGATCCACCAACACTAGCAGCATGGCGTTCCCATGCTTTGAACGAGGCAATGGTCCGACGAAATCCGCGCACACTGTTGCCCAGGGTTCTTCCGGTACCTGGGTGAGCATTTTTCCGGCCGCCTGTAGTTGGCTGGGCGAACCGGAGGCACGTCTCACACTTTCGGACGTATGCCTTACATCCCGGTGCATTCCTGGCCAATAGTATCGGGCGGCTATTCTCGTCATGGTCTTCCTGCCGCCTGCGTAACCCGCCTCCGGCGAGTCATGATTCTCCTTCATGACTCGTTCACGAAGTCTTTTGGGCACGCACAGCTTCCACGCCACTACCTCTTCGTCGCCAGCTCTGTGTGGTATATGCCGGTACACCCCGCCAATTTCCTCGGGGTTTCGTTGATGCTCCTCCTTGGTGCGGCCAATTACTATAATGTCGTCCTGATACGCGAAGGCGTGCGGCATCATCTCTGGACCGATCAGCTGGTCCAACGCCCTTTTGAAACGTGGCTGACGCTGAGTGTAGGCCAAACGGCATCACCTTCCACTGGAACAGACCCTTGCCGGGCACCGTGAACGCTGTGTATTTTCGGCTGTCTGTTTCCAGTGGGATCTGCCAGTACCCGTCCTTCAGGTCCAAGCTGCTGATGAAGCGCGCTTCTCTCAACTGGTCCAGAATGTAGTCGATTCTCGGCATGGGATACGCGTCCTTGATTGACTTCGAGTTAATTTGCCGAAAGTCAACGCACAACCTCCATTGCCCGGTCTTCTTCTTAACCATCACGATGGGGGAACTATACGGGCTTTTCGAGGGCTCGATACACCCCATCTCCAGTAGCTCGTCCACCTTCTGGTTGATCTCAGCCTGCATCTTCGGTTTTTCGGGTAGTACCGCTGTTTAATCGGTACAGCATCACTCATCGTGATTGTATGCACCGACACATGCGACACTCCCTTTAACCTTTTGAATTCTTCTAATTCTTTGGCCAAGAATTCTTTGACTGACGCTTCCTCAGACCAACCACCACCCACGCCTTCTTCCGGAATGCCAGCCTCGACTGCTTCTGACTCTTCTGTGGTCTCCAGGATTGCCACCGATAGCCTTTCCTCCAACCGATCATTTCGCCGACCTTTCGCAGGGGATCACGACCCTGTGCCCCGCACAGGTCACCTCTCTCCGACTGCGGTGATGAAGTTCCATCCCAGGACCAGCGAATCGATGACTCCGGGTAGGACGAGAAGAGTCATTCGGCACTTTCCGGTGTCCGAAGGCCAGCTCCACTTCGAGTTGGGTGGTTATAGCCTGACTGCGTCCGTCAGCCAGCCGCACTTGCTTCCGAACCTCTCTCATTTGGCCCCTCCGCACGAAGCTGCAATGCCAGCTCGTAGCTGACAAAGCTGCTTGTGGCCCTGTGTCGACCGTGGCCTTCCATTCTTTTCCAGCGATCACCACCACGGCCGACAACTGGTCCTCCTCCGCGGTGAGTCCACCGATTAGTGTTCGGGCCTCATCCCCTGCGACCCCGGCACGGCCCTCCTCGGCGTGGGTCGCGGGGCGTTTCCGCTTTCCGGCAGCACTGCCATGTGGCCACGCCAACCTTTCCGCACATCCAGCAGAACGTCGGTGGACGCCCTTGGCATGCCTGCGCCCAGTGCTCGTCGCTTCCACACCGACGACATGCTTGGGAGGGATTCTTCACGAATCCCCTTCCACATTGGAATGCGTCTGGACGTCGGCCATTGGCCTTGACGACTTATTGTCCTGCCGCACGCCGGGGTTCGGCTCATCCTGGCAGCGCCGACACACCTCTGCCGCGGTCGATTTCGTGAATGGGTTGGCTGCCCTCGCTCTTCCCACTGGACTTTCCTTCTGGAATTCCGCGCGATCCTTTTCCAGGGCCTCGAATTCATCGGCCAGTGCCATCATGTGGTCAGATCTCTGCATCTGTGTGGCCTGATGAAAATCCGCAAATCCGGCATGCTGTTGTCGCGGATGAGCTCCAGCTGCTCCTCTGGCGTGCATTTGAGGGGTCGCATGAGGGTCTGCATTTCCACCATGTAGTCCTTGAACGGCTCTCCCACAATTGCTTCCTGTGGCGTACTTCCTGCAGCAGCTTTTCGAAATAGCCCCGGGGCAAAAGTAGGCCTGAAAGCTGGCCGCGAAGGCATTCCATGTCTGCCACTGGCGGTTGTTTGCGATGAACCACATCAACGCCCTGCCCTTCAGTAGCTCTGGCATGGCCCTGGGGATCAGGTCTCGGTCCATGCCATACATATCGGCCGACCATTCGACCTGCTCCAAGAACTCCAATGGTTTCGCCGTCCCATCAAAACGAAACGACCATTCCCTCACCTGCTTTGCCACGTTGGCATAGTTCAGGCGAAGGCGGCCTCTCTGTCTGCGCTTCAGGCACCTCCCGTTCCTCCTCGGGTCGGTTCCGCCACGCCTATCGGCCTGCCGGCGCCATCCCACTTGCCCGGCCTAGGCTCGCTGGCCGCGGTCTATTGGGCCCCGGCCTGAGCGAGTGGCTCATCCTGGGGATTGCCAAGCTCACTATAAGTTCCTCTCTCCCTCAGCCACACTGACGATGAGCCCGCGCCTGCCGGCAATGGCAGACGCTCGTACACCTCCGCCTTGTCTTCGGTTGGTGGCCCGGGTGAGGCTCTGCCTGCCCGCATCTCCCCACCTCCAACCTGGCGGCGTACTCTCGCTCCGCCCCGTGCTTCTCCACCCAATCTTTGAACACACGCCGCATCTCGGCCACTGTTCCCTCAACTTCACCCCGAATGCCAACGCACACTGGATCAGCTCCTCCTTCCTCAGGGGTGAATCCATTGTCGATTCCTCATCCTAAACTTCCCAAAATTTCACTTCTGTTTATTTTTTCTTGTTTATTGCGAGGCCCCACGTTGGGCGCCAGTTGTAACGAACCGTTTCTTTCCGGTCTGATCAGCAGAGCTGGCTCAGCGGCCGACGAGCTCGTTGCAACAAAATTTGTATATGTTGCCTCGCAGACAACAATGAAACACACAGATTGGATTTTGGGGAAATGTATAATCTCTTTATTGGTATCTTATACCTGGGGCTCTTATGCGCTACTCTTATACTAGGCTACCTGCTGGGCCTCCGCTGGCCTTCCGCTGGCGACTTTGGCTCCGCACTACCACCGCTTGGTATCTTGGCTTAGCGTGGCTCCCGCGTGCTACGGCTGGGGGTTCTGACGCGACAACCGCCTCGTCCGCCACTCACAGCTCCGCACACTCTGGGCTCACCCTTTTTGCTGGTACTCACCCTAAGCGGTGAGTAGTATCCTGCGTGCCACTCGTCTTTTGTGCTTCAGCTCCTTGCTGAAATATCCCGTGATTCTTCCACTCTCGTCGCACGATCACTCCGTTTCACTGCGGTTCCCGGCACTCGGTTGTATTCGCGCACTTATCCGTTCACTGCTCCTCGGCGTAATGTCCCGCGCCGCTGTCGCCGGGTTTCTTTTATACCCTCAGGCGACGCCGGCGCCCGTGTCGCTGCCCTAGCAACAACGGGACAACCACGCGTTCCGTCGGTATTTTTCCATCGCGCCTCCGCGGGTTTCCACCGCTTTCTTAACGGGACCAAGCCGGTGGCGTGATCTCATGCCCGTATTTGGGCATGCGCTGGACCGCTGGCGGCCCGATCCCGCCGTCTCCTGAGCGGCGTGAGCGCCGCTCTTGGGCGCTCCTCCATTCCCGGCGTGCTCTCACGGCGACCATTGGCCATGGGCTGGGCTACCGCCGCGCGTCCCGCCAACCACTCCTTGTTTTGGTCGGCTCTCTGGGCCGGCCGAATTCGCCGTGCTCTCTCCGGCTTAACCCTATACCGGCCCCTGTGAGGAAATTCAATTCCTCACAACTGATATCATCATGATCTGGGGTCCCTGCTATCCATTTCCAAATGGTGTGCCTATTTCGTTGATACCCCGTTTAATTATATTGGGTATTATTTGTGAGATAAAATTTTGATAATATTTAAATCATAAGTCATTTCCCAAAGTAAATTCTGGTTATTATTCTGAATGTGTGCTGTTTCCAAATTGATTATTTCTTTATAAAAATTTAAATTAGTTATATGGAATAAGTCAGCGTATGATTCATAGGTAAGGACATCTTTTGTATCCTTGTAAATAAAAAATCGTGATTTGAATAATCCATTATTTCGGATTTGGTTTTGTTGTTACCATCAATAATACGAATAATATTAAATTCATTTTCTGCAATTTAAGACAAATTAAAATTTGATGTTATCTTTATGAATCATACGGTTTCTATTATTTATAATAATTTTATTAGGTAAGTTTTCTTTAACTACCTGTCTTTTATATCTTGCATTTTAGTTTATTCCTTTCTCCATGTTTTTCTCATAAATGACCTCACCTACGTGATAGTCCTTTTCCTTCCTATCTTTTATTATGAACATCTAACATTTTTTTTTGCGCTAGTTTTAATATTTGGGGAATATTCTCATGTTTGATTTTGTTGAACAAAATGTCAAACGGTCTTTGGTTAGTTATTGAATGGATTGTCAAGTTATACTTTTGAGCTGCTCTAATTATAATTTCTGAATAATCAACCAAATTAAGTTGATCTTTTATGCAGCGAGCAATTTCTGTGAGTGTGGAATGTGCCCTTTATATTTGTCCATTCGACGTACTATGTCGAGGATCTGCATAATATAAATTAATCCGCATCTTTTGTGCAAAAGATTTAAACTGGGAGGAAGTAAAACTTGGTTCGTTATCTATCATCAGAGTTTTAGCTAATGGATATTGTTGCAGAATTTCTGAAATCTTATTTTCGATGTTGAGCTTATTTGGAATCTCTTTAACCACTAAATACTTTGAATAAGAATCTATACAAGTTATGAATATTAAATTCTGTGCATAATATATATCAATATGTAAATTTTTCTCCTTCCCTAGTTGGGATAGGTGCCTGTCTGATAGGGATTTGTACTGGGTGTCTATTATATTTGTTTTGATTGCAAATATTACAGTTCTTAACATATTCCTTGAGTTTTTTGTATAGATTTGGCCAATAATATAATCGGTTTATTTGTTTATAGTTTTCGTCCAATCCCTGTGTGTGCTCTACAATGAGTTTCTTCGATTATTACCGCTCTGTCTTCAGGATTTTCTACATCCTGAAAAAATCTTCTTGTATACAAAAACTTATTAGTAAAATTATTATTTAGAGGAATTTGAATTCTATAGAAGTCCTCTAATGTACAGTGTACTCCTATTGCTATAATAGGAGCTATTCTCTTAAGATAGATACCAGATTTTCCGTTGTATCGAATTCTATTATATGTCTTGTATTTCCGAATACGTTAATCGACTCATGTATTGTATACCTCCCCGTTGCTATTAGCAATTGTTGCTTAAACTGGTTTAAGGGTTTTCGGGTTTCTTGTATAACATTCTCAAAACTACTCTCTGCTGAATGCTGAGTGCTTTGATCTGAGACCGATTCGTTAAGTTAAGTCAGTTAAGTTGTTAATTTGTATTCTTGATAAGGCGTCTGCAACTACATTTGTTAACCGTGGCTTATATATTATTTTGGGTGAATAACTTTCAATAAATGAATACAACCTTTTCATTTCAATATTGGGATTCTTTTGAGATATTGAGAAAGAAAGTGGTTGATGGTCTGTATATATCTCAATGTTGTTAACACCATATAAATAATTACGTTACTTGAATGCCCAAACTATGGCTAAAAGTTCTTTCTTATTAGTTGCATATATTTGCTCTGTTTTGGTTAGAGTTTTGGAAATAAATGTTATTGGTTTTCCTTCCTGGGACAGGACTGCACCAATAGCTACATCAGAAGCGTCGGGGTTTTTAAAGTGAATTTTTTATTATAATCAGGTTGTACTAACTCTATTTGAGCAATTAAATTATCCTTAAGCTCGTTGAAAGCTCTAACAGCTGAATCATCCAACTGTATTAAAATTCTTCGGGACATTTTTTTTTGATACTTTTCCGTTATGACCTTCTAAATATTTTGTTAGGGTTTTGCAATTTTTTGCGTAGTTTTGTACAAATTTTCTGGAATAGCCGGTAAGGCCTAGGAAGCTTCTAAGCTCTCGAATATTTTTAAGTATTGGATATTTTACCATTGTCTCAATTTTTTCAGGATCTGTTTTATTACATTGTGTGAGACAACGTAACCAAGAAATGTTGTTTCTAATCTGAAGAGTTTTGATTTTTCAATCGAAATTTTCATGTTTGCGTTCAGCAATATATTAATTATGACAATTAGGTCCTTATGATGTTGTTCAATGGTTTTGAAAATATTATTATGTCATCCATGTAGACATGGCAAGTTTTTTCCTACTTGCTCTCTAAGTATGTCGTCCAGTGCCCTTTGAAAGATTCTGGGTGCGTTTGTCAATCCCATGGGCATTCATAAAAATTCGTATTTACCGTTATTTATCGAAAAGATGTTTTTTCTATATCTGATTCTCTCATTAAAATCTGATAAAATCCTGTCTCTAAATCAATTGTCGAAAAATACTTTTTGCTTTACCCAAATTGGAAAGAATTACTGAAGGATCCTGCATGGGATATCTGTCGGGTATTGTATTTTCATTCAGTTTCTTTAAAGTCTATTACCAATCGGTGTTTAGGAGTTCCGTCATCATTTACCCCTTTTTTTTGGTACTACCAACACAGGTGAATTGTATGGGCTCTTACTTGGTCTGATTATACCGTCATCTAACATCTTACTTATTTCATTATTAACGAAGTCGTTAACTGCATAAGCATATGGATATTGCTTACTGTATACCAGTCTATCATGTTCGGTATTTATTTCCCTTTTATATCTGTTCTAAAAGGTAGGTTAGGTAGGTTAGGTTAAGGCGGTAGCGGAGGGGAGAGGCCTCCCCACGCTCACTGGTCCAGTTAGTGGACCATTGTGATGCCGCATGGGCGCGAACCCCTTCTCCTGGCCCCAGCCGTGGTGAGCAACTTAGTGCCGAGCTAAGGGCAGTCCCATCCGGTGGCTTGGATGTACTTGGACAGAGGCCCCGGTTTGATTTCGGAAAGGTCCGAGATATCTGTAGGGCGAAAGGGGCCCCGAGGAACCGTAGTCTTCGGTTTCCCAGGGCCGGGCAGAGACAGAAGAAGTGATGAACCGACTCCTCCTCCTCTTCGTCCCTACAACTTCTGCAGAAGTCGTTGTGAGGGATCGACAGTCGTGCAGCATGTGTGCCGATCTGCCAGTGCCCGTGATGGCTCGGGTGACGGCGGAGCAATGTGCTCTGCTGAGTCTATAAAGCTCTTCCGAGCGCTTTTTCGAACGATTTGGCCAAATCGCTCTTGAAGTTCTGCATGTGATGGTCAGCTGCCATCGCCTGTCAGCAATTTGCTCGAAAGCCTCGTGTGTTAATAGCCTGCACGTAGCTAGAGGCATTGCCACTTGCTCCCTCTCCGGAAGGAGAGGTACAGTAGTGCCTCGCCTAGCTAGCTCGTCGGCGGCATCGTTCCCGACAATGTCCCTATGTCCAGGGACCCAAATTAGGGAGAGATCTAGCTGCTCTGCGGTCTCATTTAGAGACCTGCGACAGTCGTTTACGGTCGTTGAGTTCGACGAAATAGGAGGCCAAGAGCCTTTAGGGCCGCTTGACTGTCTGAGAAGACGCACACCGAGTGTCCGTCTAAAGATAGTTTGGAGACGATGGAAATGGCCTCCTTTATGGCTAAGACCTCTGCCTGGAACACGCTGCAGTGGTCCGGAAGTCTGAAGCAGAGACTGATGTTGAGCTCATCGCAGAAGACGCCCCTCCCACGCGGCCGTCTAATTTTGAGCCATCAGTGTAGAAGTGGATCGCGTTCGCAGGTCAGGTTCGCCCCCCCCCTCCCAGTCCTCCCTGTGTGGGATGGATACCTGGAAAGGCGTCGAGAGGTAGTCACTTGGGATGCAGTAGTCTGTCCTCTCTGGAAGTTGCGGGAATTTTATTAGTATTCCCGAATGGCCAACCGTGGTGGTTTTCCACAGATTGATTCCCCTCATTCTAAGGGCGGAGAGTGTTGCAACCTTTTTTCCCCATAAGTTCTACAGGTAGAAGGTACAACATGGTATCGAGGGCTTCACTTGGGGTAGTGCGAAGTCCACCAGTTATGCATAGCTCTGCCATGCGTTGGACTCTTGTGAGTTTGTCAAGACAAGTTTTTCTTGTCCAGGGCTGGCCACCAGACCACTACCCCGTAGATCAGGATTGGTCGTATGATGGCGGTGTATAGCCATCGGACTATGCACGGGGTCATGCCCCACTTTAGACCGATGGTTTTTCTGCAGGTGTAGAGGGCTACTGTGGCCTTCTTCACCCTGTCCTCTATGCTCAGCTTCCAGTCGAGCTTCCTGTCGAGGGTGAGGCCAAGGTATTTGGCCTGGTTACTGAAAACTAGCGGCTCTCCGCATAGTTTCGGTGGGGTAAGTGTCGGAATCTTGTATTTCCTGGTGAATAGTACAAGTTCCGTCTTTTGATGGGTTAGCACTTAGCCCTCATTTTGCCGCCCATTCGGACAGTTTTGTGAGAGTGCTTGTCATGCACTCGCATAGGGTCTGTGGAAACTTCCCCAGAGAATGCTATAGCGACGTCATCCGCATACGCCACCACACGGCATCCGCCACCCTCTATCTCCCGCAGCAGTACATTCACCGCTACGTTCCATAGGAGGGGCGAGGACTCCGCCCTGCAGGGTGCCTCTGTTGACAAACCTGGTAGATGTAGACGTCCCCAGTGATGCCTCAACGGTCCTGCATTGCAGCATCTGATCGATGAGACTCACCGTCCGGGAGTCAACCCCAGGTCAGTCAGAGCTCTCGTGATGGCGGACGGGATGATGTTATTGAAAGCCCCTTCAATGTCAAGCGAAGGCTACCAGGGTATACTCCTTGCAGCTGAGGGACGATTCGATGATCGATGTGATCGCGTGTAGGCCGTTTCGGTGGATCTTCCCTCCGATAGGCATGTTGAGAATCAGAGATTTGATTCGGCGATATGGTCGCCCTGAGATGCAGACTTAAAGCCGTTCCATCGCCTTCAGGACGAAAGACGACAGGCTTATTGGTCTGAAATCTTTAGGGGCAGTGTGCGAGGGCTTGCCTGCCTTGGGTATGAAGACAACTTTGCTCGAAGCCATGTCTTCGGGATTTGTCCGTGGGAGAAAAATCCCCTCGTAAAATCCGTTTGAGCCAATTTATGGCTCTTTGTCCGGCTTGGATCAGCTGGGCAGGGATGATGCCGTCTGGTCCCGCGGATTTGTAGGGCTTGAAGCTTTTATATCCCAGGATATATTCTCCTGACTTAGCAGGTTCAGAATTAAGCCTGGGACGTTAGAGGGATGCGCTCCGTAGGTTGGTCTGTTCACAGCGCATCCTGGGAAATGTGTACTAAGAATGAGGCTTAGCGACTCGGAACTGGATGTCGTCCAGGATTGGTCGGTTTCCTCAAATACCCCAAAGTTGGGGTTGATTTGGAGAGTACTTTGCGTAAGCGCGAGGCTTCGGAGTTACTCTCGATTTCGGTGCAGAACTGGCGCCACGACGCTCGTTTGGCTTTCCTGAGTTCTTATTATAGGTTGACAGACTTGCCTTGTATTCGGTCCAGTTCTGTTCAACGTTAAGAGCTTTCGCTTTGTTAAAAAGTCTCCGTGAGGATCGCCGGAGCTCCTCCCAGCGTCGGAGTCCACCATGCCGGTTTCTTCCGACCCTGGTTTTCCCGGGTGGGCAGGCTTTTGTCCAGCGCTGCGTTGCAGGCGTCGGTAAAACCTTTACCAGACGAGTCGTGGTCTCCCCGAGAAATCCTCCCTAGGTGGTGTCTCAGGAGAGTTTGGCTAAGAAGGTCCACATAGCGAGTCCAGCATCCTCCGGAGGTTACGGAACTGGGCTGGTCTCGGTATGGTGAACGAAGACAGTTTCTACGTACCTGTGGTCCGAGAAGGAGTCGGCTTTTCAGGACCCTCCAGGATACTATATTATCCTGCAGCGTATGAGAGGCAAGCGTAAGGTCCGGACCTCCTTGCGATTCTTAATAATGAAGGTGGGATCATCCACTCGGGTTTAAGATGACCATCTGTGTGGTCAGTAGGTAATTAAAAAGGAACTCACCCCGCTCGTTCGTGTCGGTGCTTCCCCACTGACTGTGGTGAGCGTTGGCGTCGCATCCCACTAAAAGGCCGATGTCCTTGGCCTCGCAGTTCGCGACGAGCGCCCCTCAAGGGCGCATGTGGAGGCGGGTCTGGCTGGTCGTGACCCATATACGCCGAGCAGATGCGGAGTGAGCGCTCCTGGCCTTCGAGGCTCACCGCCGTGTGATCTTCATTGCTGAAATTTGGGAGCAAAAAATAAGTGCAGTTCTCTTTTGCAAGAATGCAGGTGCGTATTTTACCTGGGGAGTCAGCTATATAAAGCTTATAGTCAGGAGTCCTCAAACCGAGACCCTGTTTCCAAGCGATCCAGGGTTCCTGAATGACTGCGTCGGCCCCACCCTTGGCTAGGTGGAGCAGTAAGGCAGCGCATGCTGCCTTACAATGGTGGAGGTTTATCTGCAGGAGTGTCAGGGACATTCCTGAGACTCGCCTCCACCACGCGTAGTGTCGACGTCGCTCTCCGGGGAGTCGTCGTCCTCCCCGACGTCGATGCGTCCGGAGACCTCTGGCCAGGTCGCTCGCGTCGGACTCGTAGCGATCTAGGATATCGTCTGATATCATAGACGCCACGTCCGACGCCTCGGGTTGGCTTCCCGCTTCCGGGACTTCAAACTCGAGGTCTGGCTGGACCTCGGTTTTGGCTTTCCTTTCGAGTCGTTTTTGTAGGGGACTATAGTCACCTTACGGTAACCGTAGTCCACCACTCCAGACGACTCTCCAGGGAGCGCTAGCGACTCCTCGTTCAGGACGAGGATAATCTGTCGCCTCTGTCATGCGACCTCCTCGACCTTGGCCACCTTCCAATCGGCTGTAGGAAGGTGGGTTAGAGACCTGCAGAACCTTGAGAATCTTTCAGGTTCTGCAGGTTTGACCGACACCCACGCTCGGGCCCCTCGGTGAACCCTTGGGACGTCTTCCCATCGTACGGCCTCCAGTTTGGCTCCCGGATAAACTTCTATGAGCGCCGCCACCGCCTTCATTCCCCAGGGGCCGCCGAGCGCGCATCTTGGCAGGCGATGGCTTTCACCATGCCCCTGATGCCACCCGGCGTCCTCACATTTGGGCGGGGGTCCACCGTTTTTGAAAGTTCTTCCAGGAAGCGGTCCTGGAGCTCCGCGTCCACCAGGTGCCACTTGTCACGGGGACAACCGTCCTTGGCGCCCCTGTCCAGGACGCCAACTAGGGTTTTGCCCCCTCGCCACCTCCGCAAAAGACCTGTTGGTCAGGTGCGTCTTCACCCGCTTTGGCTTGCTGGGCTTGGCCTGGCTGTGTGGCGTTGTCCTCCGCCGAACGTTGCCGCTTGTTGGGGGCTTGGCTACTCCCTTCCGGATTTCCATGGTTGGAAGTTTGGGATTATTGAGCTGGCCCACAGCCTCTGCTCCATCCCCTTCGCCGATGCCACATACCCGGATCGTCGTTGGCCAGTATAAAAAGGCAGCGCGCCTCCTGTCCTGGTAGGACGGCTCACCTGCCTGGCCTGCAGACCCGCCGCCTGCCGAGGTTGCCGTGGTTTCCCCGGTCGCGAGGCGCTTACCAGCCGCGATAACGTTTCGCTTAGCAGCCACCCCGATGACCGGTTTGGCCCCGGTGCCCCTCGACGTGGATGGGCCCGATTGGCTTATCGGAGCCCTCCCCGAAAGCGGGATTCCTGCTGGAAGACGGTGATGGAAATTTGAGCTCCTTCCCCGTCTTCTTTGGACCTGGTTTCCTAGGCGTTGATGTAGGGGATGGTCTTGTCCTCCGGTACTCAGAGGAGTACCGAGCTCATTTGCGTTGTTTTTAATATTTGAATGAATTGGCATATTTTGGTCCTACGAGTAGGCGGGAAGGGGTTAGTCACCCGAGGCATAGCCCGCGTGCCCCGGGAAGCCTGATTTAAACTGGAGGTCGGCAGGTATCACCCCCTCGGCCACGCATCCATCAGCGCATGCTGTTCCAGCTAGGATTGGGGTAATTTGCACTGAATTTTCTTCTCTCCGCCCGACTACCATTAGCCAGCATCCTTGGCAGAGACCTCATGAGGAGAGTATAGTCGCACTTCCACTGGTGTGTACAGTTACGGCAGGTGATGGACCGCCCGCGATTCTACTGCATCATAAGCTGGGGCGTGGCAGCATCGGGTTGGGGCAAGCCCCGGCCCCATGCAACCCCGCCCCCGCCCGGAGTGCAGTGATCGCGGGTCGGACCATTACCCGTGATTCCCCCTGTAACACCCTAGTGGCTGACGGCCTTCTAAAAGGTAACTGCAAATCAATATTTGCATGGTCTTCCTGGATTTTAGCTATCATTTCCTCTTGGAGTTTCTCTAAGTCTTCTTTTTGAATGAATTTTACTTTAGGACGTTGATGTGCAATGACTGCACCATCTTTTTGGAAAAATGCGACACCAAGCCGAAGCCTGTTACGCGCGGATCCCCGGCAGATACGCAGCCCCCCCTCCCGCCCAACCGACCGAGGGGCGCTGCCGCATGACGCGCGACACGAGTACCGAAACCGATCGCGAACATGCAGGAAAGATAGGTATTAGACTAATATTCGAGGAAAAATTAGGGCTAAACACAACGCTAAACATGCAAAGTTACAAAAAGAATATTACTAATTACGTGCAAGGTATGTTAGTATTAGTGATTTAAGTAGAGGAAGTGATTTAGTGGTGGATATTATATGGTAGAACGAATTATAATCCGAGCATAAGATTCGAAACGGTTCATGCAAGGAATAATTCGATCTACACAGTGGAAGGTACAAAAGGAATAAAATTTCTAGAGGATCTAATAGGAATCGTGAAGTTTATGCGGTTTCAACAAGTCAGGGCTGTCGATGTCACCCCTGATCAAGTTGTGCATGAAAATCACACCAAGCATTTTTCTACGATTAAGTAAGGATGGAAGGTCTATTAAGAGCAATCTGCAAGAGTAAAAAGGCAGTCTCACACCTTCATCCCAGTTGAGGCCACGCAGAGCAAAAAGTAAAAAGTTTTTTTCTGACTGATTCTATACGGTCTTGGTGTACTTTGTATTGAGGACACCATACTCACGAGCCGTAAACTCTAAAATCGGACGAACAAGTGAAATATAGAGAGTCTTCTGTTATATAGGGTCGTCAAACTCCTTTGACCACCTCTTTATAAACCCAAGCTTTATTTATGGCTTTATTTACCATGGTAGAAATATGTTCAGAAAATTTTAACTTGGGGTCTAGTTTAACACCAAGATCATCAACCTATGCAATTTCTTCAAGAGAACCACCGCAGAGGGTGTAAGGAGCCAACAAGGGCTTTGAGCGATGAAATGTCATTATTTTACATTTCGAGGCATTCAGGTGTAACATATTTGCACAACACCATGACTGAAATGAAATGTCCTTATACTGACACAGAGTTTAACGTCATCCGCATACATGAGTACTCGAGAGTTTGTTAATACTGAAGGCAGGTCATTAATGAAGAGTGTGAAAAGTAGGGGGCCAAGATGGCTGCCCTGTGGTACTCCAGAAGTAACCTGAACAAGTGAAGACAAGGAGTTTTTGAAGAGCACTCTTTGAGACCTAGAGCAAAGGTAGCCTGAAATCCATTTCAAAAGATTGGCGGAAACCCTAAAAATGTCAAGTTTTTGTGCTAAATGCGAATGGTTTACAGAGTCGAATGCTTTACTGAAATCGGTGTAAATGACATCCGTCTGCATGTTACCATGGAAGCCTTTAATAATAAAAAAGAGGTAAACTCTAGTAAATTTGTAGTTGTTGATCGTCGCCTTATAAATCCGTGCTGAGCTGAGATATGAAAGTGATTTGCAGAGATGTTGCAAGTGCGGGGTTAACATTTGTTCAAACATTTTTGGAATAGCGGCTAACTTTGATATACCTCTGTAATTCATTGCGTCAGACTTACTACCTTCTTATGGAGAGGAATAATAAACGATTCCTTCCAGATTGGAGGGAAACAGGAGGAGTTAAGGGATAGGGTGAATAGTTTAAGCAGGGGTCCACACAGAGCGTCGGCGCAGTACCTGAGTACACAGGCGGGGACTCTGTCAGGAACCGGTGAGAACACCGGCTTAACTAGTCGAAGATCCTGAAGCAGTGAGCTTTCATTTAACGTGGGGCTGAAAATGCCGTTCGATCTTAGTAAACTGTATGGATACGGCTGACCAGAGTAGCTTTCATGGGAATAGGTTGTTTGAAAAATTTTGTAAAAAGATCGGCAATGCCTGATCATTGTTTGCCGACGAATTATGAAAATGATAGCGAGGATGGATGTGCGGACGTTTTACGCTTGCTGTTTACGAAGCTGTAAAACTGTTTGGGGTCCTGAGAAAGCGCATCCTGCATCGAGCTAGGTAATTTTTGTAGCATTGAGCGTTTACAATGGTAAAATTTGACCGAGCTATTACATAGCGAGAGAGAGAAGAAGGAGAGCCAACTTCTTGAAATTTTTATAAAGTCTTGATTTTATGTTTTTAGACTGATAGCTCTTGGTAAAACCAAGGGGGCTTCCCAGATCTAATCGGACAAAAATATGGGGACACAAGAATCAAAGAGTGTGTCAAGTACATTATAGAAAATGTTTGTGCCTTTCATAACGTCAGTGCACAAGTTCAGAGCGGACCAATCGAAATCCCTAATCAGGCTATTAAGCTTCGTAAACTCGGCCTTACGAAAGCAGCGGACACGTTTAGAAAGCTTATCTGATCGATCCAATACAGAAGGTCCAATATCGACCGATACTCGAAAGTAAGATGGTAGGAGTCTTCAGGTATAGTGACCGGAAGGGCTCGGGTTAACAACGCTATGGTCGGATCCGAGACGAAGCAGAGATCGAGCAATCGACCCAAGGAATTTTTCACATGGTTGACTTGAGACAGGGACAGGTCTAGCAAGCCGTCAATAAAAGTCATGTCGTGATATGGGCACAAGGTTATTCAACTCGTTTACCGAAGACCAAACAGTGCCTGGCAAATTGAAATCCCCCAGAACTATCAAGTGGTCTTTATCTGATAGCGAGGAAGAAACAGTTTTAAAAGGGACAGGTGCTGCTCGTATATAGAGATATCCGAAGACGGTGGAATGTACGAGCAGTTAATGAAAATAGAAAAGGCGGGAAGAATCAGTTTTATGCACAGGAATTCCAGGTCTTGTTGAACCTGAATATGAAATGTTCCGACGTGAAGTTAGAGTCCACTGCGATGAGGACCCCCCTCCACGTCGAGACAAACGGTCATTTTCTAAATATTGTGTACCGGCCAAAACTTCGGAACTAAGGATGTCCGGTTTTAACCAGGTTTCGGTTAACACAATAATATGGGACAAAAATGTGAAACTTTCAAGATAGAGAGTGCTGAGCTTAGTAGTAAGCCTCTACCATTCTGGTAAGTAATTAAAAGAGAGGAAACTAGTTTTTGATGGGTGGAAGTAGAGCGGGAAGATGAGGATGGGGCATCGGTCCGACTGCCGGGGAGAGTTATGGGGGCCTATTCTTCTTCTTAGCCTTATACTCTTTCACAACCAAGTGCTCCGGCCAAAAATTGGCAGAACAGATGGTGCTGTAAATGAGTTGGGGAGATGCTTATCTTGAAAGAAGCTATCTCCCCTGGCATAAGCGAAATTAAACTTCTCCACCTTTAGGCCTTCGGCTTTTATTTTGCTTTTGTATAAAAGCAGTTACATCATTAGATGTAAGATCAGGGCAAGGCGAGAGACAAAAACATGTCGTTTTGTGGGACACCCACCAATGGTTTTGCACCACCGGTGCGGTACCTGTGATGGCAATATCCGGCGGTCCCGGACGTTCAACAACTGGTGGGTTCGTAATCGATGGATGGTTATGGAGTTTGGTACGGACTCTACGGACACGGACGCTACAGTCGGCTGCATGTTCTCCGAGACGATGCATTCGGCTACCGAACCTGCATCACCAGCAGTGATCGTTGCCCTTGGAGTAGCAAACGAAATCAACTGCTGCACTGGGCGTAGTGGTCGGAGTTAGTTTTTCAGATGACGGCGGGCGTGAGGCAGTTGGCACCTGCAAGTCCCGTGGAGTGGACTTCTTTGCCGCGGAGCCGCAGCTGTAAACTGCTGAACGGAGTGTCCATGGCTAAGAGCCCATCGTATGGCTTTTTAAAGCCCAACGATCAGCTCCTTAAAGCCACCCTGTCTGCCTCATAAACGAGCGCATTTCGCTTTCTACCGCACGACAATCCTCGCAACTATAATGCAAGCCGTTGCGTTGTGAGATGGCATCACCCATACGGCCAGAAATACCTGCACACTTTGCGTGCACTACGCAATCGCAAAGCCAGCAAGGTATGTTCGGCTGATCGTGAGTGATCTGTTTTTGCAGGTTTTTTTGCACAGACCACTGAAAATTCCATATTAGTTTTTAAATTTTTTTTCAATGACAAAAGAAAAGAGAAAACAAATAGTACAGACTCTCACAGTGCAAGCAGTTTCTAAATGCTATGCTTAAAGAAGAAATGGAAAAAAGAGAGAGAACTGCAACAGCTTTCAAGTGAGAGAGCTACTGCACAAAAGGTTTTATGTTTAGAGAAAGAACAGTTAGTTTGGGTGATAGAGAGAGAGAGTTGCTAGAAAAAAGCTAAAGAGCGGCCAAATGTATTTTCTGTGTTATTCAATGTGTTATTCAATTTCAACTTTAACGATTCAGACTTCCTATGTTTATTTAAGTCGGATATTTTCACGACGGTATTGTTCAGGATTTTAATCCCAAACTATTATAACTTTTGTTGTCGGATAAATCAAGACGGCGTGCTCAGGATTCAACAATCCCAAGTTGTCTAAACTTTTGTTGTCGGAAAATTCAACGACGGCATGCTGTAAAATAGCCGTTGCGTTGTGAGATGAAATCACCCATACGCACCCGACATATTGCCCTTCTAGCGGAATTTTTTTAAAAACTCGGGTAATTGAAGTAATATTTAATGAAATCTGTTTTAAATTTATTGCTATTAATGTAGTTTTTTGACATATTCTGAAAATATGAATATCTTACCTTAAGTATATATATACTTTTCATATAAAAATATTTTCAAATTTTTGTAACTTTAAATAGTTATTCCAAAATTATATTTACGAACATTTTAAATCAAATTAAAAACTATATACCAATGCAAAAAAGAGAAAAAAAAAAATATATATATATATACATATAACATTCATATGTAGCTGGTGGTTTCAAGGCTACTTTTAATTTGATGTGTGGAATCAACAAAGGAAATTCTTACTGCAAAAGCCAGCAACCTAAAAACATATGCACATCTAAATGGTCTGGCCTTTTGTAATAGGTGCTGATCGACCATAACTCATTTCATATCATTAAACTTTGACGATAAGTTGAGTGACCACTGCTGCCATCGCATCCCCATTTATAAATAGCAGTAAAAACAGCATGAGCTATTATTATTTAATAATTTCTGTTCTATAAAAGCCTTGCGGGTGGATTTTTATAATACGGTTTACCGTATGGTCAAACCGTTTTGCAATGTTGTTTTCAGCTGAACAACTGGTAAATTTAAGATTTTCTGGATAGCATAAAAATTTTTTGCTGAATGCAGCTTTTGGTACATAAGTATGTATTTGCTTTCAATATATATATATACATCTGGTTATTTGTATGTATATATATATATATATATACATATAGTAAAATATATTCTTCAGTTGATAAAAGGAATAGTAAATTCCTTTGATGTTCCAATGACTGTTTTTGTTATGCCCAAAAATGTCATTAGAAAATGAAAAACTATTTTAAATGCAAAAAAGATTTATACAAGCTGCTATGGTTGCCACCAACAACTGTTTAAAACAAATGGATTCTAGCGTTTAAATGAGCTACATTGTTTTCAATGTTTTCAGCCACAAGATCACCAAAATTTTTCCTTGGTCATGCCATTTCTTTGGTTTTTGACGTAGTTATGAAAATGAATTTAAATCGTTACAATTTATCCAAAAAAAAAAAATTTTTGTTATTGAAGAAATATTCTTTATTTTAAAAGAAGGCTTACAAAAATTACATATTTTTCTAATATTTTGATCTTCAGCTTCAGATAATTAATTTTTTATAATTTTGTCCCAAAAAACATACTCGGTAAGCATTAAACTTTTTTTTTCGCTACATTTTCGCTGAGCCACAAGTTAAAAAAGATTATAAGGACTGACATTCCACCTAAAAAGTGCAATAGATTTAAGAGTTGGCCGTAGTTGGCTAACATTTTGGACATTTTGACAACAAAGGGACAAAATGTAATCAACAACAAATACTAACATTAGCTTGAATACGATTGAATCACATTAGTTACAGTCCAGTCGAAGTCAGTAAAAGTTCAAAATCATGAAAAAAGTATTTTACTTAACAACACATTATTAAGCTACACATACATAGACGAATCACTACGAAGATTATTTACACTTAGTACATACCTTAGTTTAATGAAACAATCCAAAACTTTTAAAAAAAATTTTAAATTTGTGTATTTTTCCATAAAAATTGAAGACGGCTCAATATTAATCACAAAAATTTGCGGTCGCTAACAAAAAACATAGGAGCGATTTGAAAGCTCACAATTGATCAGAGCTGCCGTTTGAAAAGTTTTTAAAAAAATTTTTGTGAATTTTATTGAGTGTTACCAATTAAATAAAACAAAATTTAACTAAATATTCAACAAATTTTAGTTCGTTTTTTATTCCGCTAGATGACTCAGGAGTTACAGGTGAATACGGCCAGAAATACCTGCAACAACCTTTGAGCACTACGCTATCGCAAAAGCCAGCAAGGTATGTTCGGCTGATCGTGAGGATGTCTTTGCAGGTTTTTTTGCACAGACCACTGAAAATTCCATATTAGTTTTAAATTTTTTTCAATGACAAAAAGAAAGATCAAAACAAATAGCAAAGGACCACAGTGCAAGCAGTTTCTAAATGCTATGCTTAAAGAAGAAAAGGAAAAAAAAAAAAGAGAGAGAGAACTGCAACAGAAATGTGAGAGAGCTACTGCACAAAAAGGTTTTATAAGCGAGAGAGAAAGAACAGTTAGTTTGGGTGATAGAGAGAGAGAATTGCTAGAAAAAGCTAAAGAGCGGCCAAATGTATTTTCTGTGACCAAAAGTTATTCCAATTTCAAACTTTAACGATTCAGATCTCCTATGTTTATTTAAGTCGGATATTTTCACGACGGCGGAATTCAGGATTTTTTAATCAAAAACTATTATAACTTTTGTTGTCGGATAGAAGACGGCGTGCTCGGGGATTCATCAATCCCAAGCTGTCTAAACTTTTTTGCTGTCGGATAATTCAACGATACGCGTGCTCAGGATTTATCAATCCCAAGCTGTATAAACTTCCTACCTGTGGGGAATCGGTTTTAATTTCTCTTAGATCTTTAAAGTATTTTCGTAAAATACATTTTAAAAGAAAAAATATTATTTTTTCGAGAAACTTATTTCATTTTTTTTCCTCATTATCATAATATTGTAACTTTTCTGTTTTTTTTTTTTATATTCCAAGACTCCCTTTTCTATATTTATTATAACATCCAATGTTTCTAAAAATTGAACCAATCAGAAGATCTGATTCTAATCCTTCGATTTCATAAAAAAATTGTCGTGTTTCAAATATATTTATAAAATGGTAATACTTTAAGAATTGAATACCCTAGGGAACTGTTTTTACTTTTTGTATATTGATAACTGATTTTTATTTTCGAAAAATTCCATTTTTAAAACCCGTACTCGAAGAGTAAAGGGTATATTGTATTAATAAATTAATTTTGTCTGTCCGTCTGTCCGTCCGTCCGTCTTGTTTGCCTGAAAATTGCTCGAAGGCTATAAGAGTTTGAGCAACCAAACTTTTATCCAGTCTGATGTGGTATCCACCCTAGAAAAGTTTTTTAAAAATTGGTGCCCCGTTGAACTTCCGCCCCACAAAACTGCAGCACATTTGTGGCGGCCACAATTTTGAAAAATAACAAGCTAAAACAAAAAATGCAGAATCATAGAGACAGCCCATAAATAGGGGCCCAAATCTGAATCGGATCGGATCATTAATATAGCTACAATAGAGGCAAATATACGCAAGTAAAAACGTCCTGCCGTCCCCCTGTTCGCACTCACACAAAATCGAGTCGTTTTGGTTTTTCGTAGAAATGAGCGTATAAGATCTCAGAGACTATAAGAGCTAGAACAACCAGACTCCTGTGATATCGCTTCAGTAAAAAATTTATTTCAAAATTTTGCCACGCCCTTGCCCTGCCCACAAAGAACGAAAAATCGCCACAATTTTGAAGATAGAAAAAAATAAAAATGCAGTTTTAGAGAATGACCATATCTACCAGATTCCCGGTTCAGATCGGATTATTATTGTAGCCACAATGATCAAATGAATTTTCTGCAAGGTGAGCTTCCCCTTTCCCTTGCGGCGTAAGTCATTTATGGGGATGATTTTCGCTAATGATTTTTTCGCACGCACAATTTACGCTCAAACATGCTGCCCCGTGCAGTGTACGTGTTGTTGTAGTAGTGATGTAGATGAAGTAGATGTAGATGACTGATGTAGCAAACAAATGTATGATGTAAAAACTTTATAAAAATTTGAAAATTCCACATTAATCACATGTGTGCTGACTGAGTACGGGTATAAAAAGTAGAGTCGCGGCAACAGCGACTCCGTACGTTCTTTCTCGTTTATATAACAAGCAGTGGCTCCTGTATCTATTAAAAATCTTTGAACCGTTTCTTCTTGGTTTTTCTGTCTATCCTATTTAAATAAGGCCCCCTGTAGGGTCTGGTCTAAAAATGATCCTCATTGATATTATTATTTAATCTGCTTTTACTATTAGCTGGCTATTTTACTGTTTCATTTGACTCCCTTTCTGGTGCTTGAGTTTGCTTATATTTGGTTAGTGCGATAGTAGTTTGAACGATTATTATTATGATAATAATTATTATTATATTCCTCGATTACATCTGCCTGCCAATTATCATATTTGCTTGCCAATTATTATTGGCCTGCCAGTTTTTTATTAGGTTTATTCTGAACCTTGATGGATTCGTCTACTCATCGGTTCTGGCTTATTCTGTTGTGGTCTATATGAATTCCACTGGATTCTGATTATTATTTTGGGGATAATTATAAAATGCTTTGATTCCAAGTATTATTAAAATTATTTTTGTTATGATAACCAGGTTGGTTAAACCTTTAAGTTATTAGTATTATTTTTGATTCCTGCTATAATTAATTTTGTTATTCTGTCTGGGTTTATCATTTGAGTAATGTTGCCCGTATGAATTATACCTAATTCTTCCGATTTGCGAAATTATTCGCGAATTGGGCCCTCATATTATTTACTTTTAGTTCCTGAACAATAACCATTGCGTTTGGTAAGTCCGAGGATTCATTGAGAAGATGGTGTCGGCAATATGACCGTTAAGACCTGTTATAAAAACCTCAATGCATTTTTTCGATGCTTCTCATTAAGCTCAGATGTAATTAAGCTATTCCTCCCATGTGTCATAATTGTTTTGTTAATTAATAGAGTTAATTTTTATTCACCAAATTATAGAATTCCATAATCGACAGTTTCCTGACTTATTTTACTTAAGTCCTGCTCTAGAATATGAATTGGTCGCTTGTCACTAAAAACAAAATCTAGTCTTGCCATTATGGCATCAAAACCAATACGGTTCCGATATGCGTTAGGAAATCATTGGCAATGCCTGTAATTTTATTTCGAAGAATTGATAATGCTGAAAAAAGAATCTATCACTACCTTTGCATATTGCCCCATGGCTATTTCTGCTGATTCCTCCAACTGACGTATTTATCCTCCCTCACCTTATATTCTCTGACAGATTTGATGATCTCATAAGAGGTTTCACATTTGATATTTGGATCAATTACTTAAACCCGATAATCCTCAACCTTTTTTATATATTATGATTTAACTGTGATTTTAAACTCACGATCTCATTCTTCAAAAGGATTTAATTCATTATTAACGATTTGTTTAATCAAATCGCTTACATTAAATGTTGAGCCCTGGCTGCTAGAAGCCGCCGTTGGTAATGGTGGTGTCATGGTGAGAACTTTTTAAAATCGTTTATTAATTCCTCCACTTTTGGTTGATTTATTTTTATCTAATTTTTATAAAATATTATCGCTCACGAGTTGTCTTCTTATCTTCCTGTTGGCTTGAAGATCCTGATTGGGGTCGTCCTTCTTGATTTGTCCTCTTTATGGTTCTTCTAGTTCTTCTTTTATTGTCTTCTTCTAAAATGTAAGGTTTTGGGTCATCCTTCCTCGAAGTTCTCCGTTTGGATTTGTGTTTTTGATTTAGATTGTTGATGATGTTCCGCTTTAGGGTTTTTTTAATTATTTTGATTTAAATTCTGAAGATGGTCCGTTTGGAAATTTTTTTTTGATTTTGATTTCGATGATAGTCTTTGACATTAGTTTTGATTTTAGAGCAGTGAGAATTGTTTTTACACGATCACTAGTTTTCAGAGTGTTGCAATCTTAGAGGATTATTCCATTAATTAATTTTCTACAAAGGTTGTTTTTAACGCGAACTCTCACTTTTCGGTTAAAGGGTTTTTAGTTTGTTGCCGTACAAGTTCCTTTGGTTTACTTTAGAACTATTTATTCGTTTTGCTTTTGTTATCGGAACACTTTAGCGTGACCCCACGTTGGACGCCAATTAAGTATCTCCTTGGTGAATTGTTGAAAAAAATATATTTTTTATTTTTCTTATTCACTATTACAATACACTCGAACCTTTTACTGCTCTATTGTTTTTAACTGTTCTTATTGATTCCAACTGTTCTTCTTTGATCTCAAAAACGGACTGGTGACCAAGGGTCGGCTCTAATAAACAAACCTCGGATTAAGAGAAGCAAGAGCTGCTTAAGAGATTGGCTCAAGAGAGTCGGAGAATAGGAGATGAGAATCTGGTCTCACCAGAAATTTGAATAAACAAAGATTGGGCTCTCTGAGTATCGATGAGAATCTGGTCTCAATTCAGAAATTTGAATAAACAAAGATTGGGCTCTCTGAGTATCGAGCGGCCAACGGGCAATTCGAACTTAATGGAAAGTGTGAAATGACATGACCCCTTACTGGAGGGGGAAGTTCACTAGAATTGGGAACCTAATGGAACCTAATGGAAGAACTGTGTAAGAAGTTCCCAACTAGAAATTGTTTATAAATCGGGTAAGAAGGCTTGGGTAGTGGGCTGGTTAACTTATACGTGAGGATCCCACTCAATGTTGGCAGAGAGTATTAACAATGAGGAGTAAAGTAAAAGCGCGAAGTAGAGGAGATTCCATGTAGACTTCAGCGCCGTAGAAACTCCATCATACACGGCAGGCGCATCCAATTGGAATCTAGACACATGTCCAGTTGGTTGCTGTCCCAGCTTATTGGACTGTTCCTCAGAGCGAGCTAACTATCCCACCATCTATGTCCAAGTCACGGGGAACAACTGAAGCGTTAGACTCAGGGAACCTTGGGCATCGAACGCGGGAGCATTTGGCTAGCAGAACATTGCGAGGAGTCCGTAGCGATTGACTTTCAATTAAGGCAGTAGCGACGGACACACAACCTCCAGACACGATCCATCCCAGGCGAGTTTTTTGCGTTATTGGTAATCCTGGTAGAAGCTTGAATTGGCCAACACCCAAGAGCTCCAAAAATAGTTTTGCACCAATCAGCAGATCGATGCCCTGAGGTATATGAAACCCTGGATCGGCAAGTGGCAGGCTTTCATGAATCTTCCAGTTGCAAATGCTCACGTTGTGGCTTGGCTGCAGATCAGTGATATTAGGGACGATAACAGCAGTGATGGGAGTCGAGTATGTAGACAACCGAGAGTGAAGACTCATTTTTACGGACACTCCATCGGTGACGAGGCTGGAGTCGCCTATTACAGAAACTGTGGTGGACAATTTTATCTTCCGAAGCTGAAGCTGATTAGCTAAACGGGAGGGTATTAAATGCAACTGAGAGCCGGAATCTAGCAGCGCTCGGCAAGAAACGAAGGCCCCAAAACTATTTTTTTACGAGAACGGTGGCCGTAGGCAATAGCACATCATCATTGCTGAGATCTTGGGCAATAAGAATAGTAGATGAGGAAGCTGGAGTAGAGGGTTCAGTGGCATGCTGCGAAGGCGTAGACGGAGACGGCAAAGTAGTGGGCTCAGTGATAGGATATGACGGCGTAGACGACATTGAATTCCCTTGGACTACAGTAGTCTCAGTATTACTCAAATGCAGGAGAGTACGATGCCTACCACCGCAGGTACGGCAATCGCTCGAGATGCATTGTGTCGATCGATGCCCTGCCTTAAGACAGTTTATACACAGGGATAGCTTCTCTCAAGCGATTTGCTGCAGGGACAGGGCTTTTAAACTTGGGACAGTAATGCATGTCATGGGCATGGTCATTGCATAGCACGCATCCTGATAAAGGTGGATTTGTGGCCATAAATGCGGATCTTGAATTTCTATTGTTATTACTCCTGTCCAGTGGGATACCTCAAACGTAACGATGGTACGTGGACTAGCTCCAGTGAGGAGTCCCTACACATCTTACTCTTGACACTTCACTTCCCCGGATGTACAACCATTGAGCCGACCCATTCAGCTATAGTGGGCTCGGTCACCCTCGATGGCACACATCCTCTCGAAACGGAACATCAGCTGGGCAGTAAACAGCTTCAACCCGTTTAAATCACCAGGCCCTGACATGATTATCCCAGCCCAACTACAAAAGGCAGGAAACATGGCAACCAATTGGCTTCAAAAGTATATTTTCCAAGATACTCATAGTAGGAAAATTCCTGACGCATGGCTTAAGGCAAAGATTGTCTTTATTCCCAAAGCGGGAAAAGCCTGCTCGCCACCGCAAAAGACTTCAGACCAATCAGTCTGTCGCCCTTTCTCCTCAAGACATTTGAGAGACTAGTCGGACTACATCTAAGGACTACGATAAACCCAAAGATGCTGTCATACGCACAACAGGCCTACAGAAAAGGTCAATCCACAGAAACGGCACATCACGAAGTAATCACTTCGGTGGAAAAAATCCCTTTATTCAAAGGAATATTCCCTAATTGCCTTTCTCGATATCGAGGAGCCTTCAACAATGTCATACCAAGAACCATCACGGAAGGTTTGACGAGCCTGGGGTGGACGATCACTTGGCGACGCTTATTGATCAATTGCTAATATGCAGGACGGTGACGTCGTCGATGGGGTCGTCCACTCAGTCAAGGTATGTCAACAGAGGCACACCGCAAGGTGGGGTTCTGTCTCCCCTTCTATGGAACATAGCAGTCAACAAGATTCTGTGTGACCTGGATGGGGGGCTGTAAAGTGGTGGCATACGCGGATGACGTTGCCATAATATTCTCAGGAAAATTCCTCAAACACTCTGCGACCTAATGTCTGCAAAACTCGCGAAACTGTCAGACTGACAAAATCGCGCGGTCTGGGAGTAAATCCCCAAAAACGGAACTTGTATTATTTTCGTAAATACAAGATTCCCCTTAACCCACCAATGCTTAACGAATGGTAATCGATAGTAAGCTCAACTGAACCAAAAACATAAAAGAAAGAGTGAAGAAGGCTACGATAGCTCTCTACACCTGCAAAGAAAGCCATTGGTCTAAGGTGGGGTATTAACCCAAGTATAGTCCAATGGATGTATCTAGCAATAGTTAGACCAATACTACTCTACGGAGTCACCGTGGTGGCCGGCCCCATCAAAAAAGTCCATCACCAAAATGCTCGGCAAGGTACAAAGAACTGCCGCACTCTGCATCAGTGGAGCACTTCGCACCACCCGAATGATGCTCTAAACGCTGTCCTGTGCCTCCAGAGTCCTGACCTCGCAGGTAAGGCTCAGGCATCATGGCAGCGATTCGTCTTAGACTCCGACCAATGGGTACCGCAAAATATGGGACACTCATCCATTCTAAACAACAACAATAACGTCCCAACAAAAACGGACTACTGCATTCCGATGGAGTTTACTGAAACCCCTTTTGAAATAGATATCCCCACCGTGTGATAGCTGGTTTGGGAACCTGGGGTCCCGTGGAGCCATTCAAATCTTCACGATGGCTCCAAAATGGACAACAAAAGCAGGAGGAGGTATCTACCCGAGCAACTAAACATAAGGCATTCCTTCAGGCCCCTGATCACTGCAGTGTCTTCCAAGCGGAAGTCACAGCGATCTGGGAAGCCTGATTTGCATCCAAACAGTTGCCTTTTTCGGCAACCCATATAAACATCTACAGTGATAGCCAAGCCGCGATCAAATCACTTAATGCGATTACATCAAACTCGACCACCGTAGCAAAATGCCGCAAATGCCGAGATGGCCCAGCAGTTTGCTATTTGATATGGGTCCCGGGTCACCAGGACATTGAAGGTAACTGCATAGCAGATGAACTGGCCAGAGCTGGCACTACCACCCTCCTTTTCCAAGACAAAGAGGATACATGTATGCCTATGGCCACCTGCAAGCTCATCATAAAAAGAGCAATTCATGCGACTAGACGACAGTCGGTGGTGAACACACCACGATGTCGCATCACGCGACAAACGTGGCCCAATATAAACAAGAAGCGCACCACCGAGCTCTGCAAGCTAAGCAGAAAAAAGGTGCAGCACGGTCATTCGATTCCTCACGGGACACTGGCTAACAGGAACCCATGCCAGAAGGATGGGAGCCCCATACAATGATTACTGCCGTAACTGTAGAGATGAAGAAGAGGAGGAGACAGGGAACACCTGTTCTGCTCCTGCCCGGCTCTCAGTAGAAGAAGGTTACAACACTTGGGCTCGCCCTTTTTCACAGACATATCACTGATGTCCAATATGTGTCCCAGAAAGATAGCGAATTTTATTGGCGCGGCCGGATGGGATAATTGCTGACAGGATGTCTCACAGCCGGGAGGGAAGAACGATTCGATGGTACCACAACGGCCGAAGCCGGCCTATGTGTGTCGGGCTCATGACGGCCCGAAAGCCAATACTACCTAATCCCACCTAACTCCTGTCCACCTGACTGCTAGTCGCATAGGCTGCCATAGAAAAATCTACTGTCTCCAATGTCCCGCATCGCTGCTCAAAAAACGAGGCCATAGGCCCCAAGACGGAATCAGATTGACCAATGCTGGGTCCTCCTAACCCGTTCCTCCCCACTTTTGTCTGAGTTGCTCGATCCAGTTTGCGCAGAAGCACCTGCGATGATGCATCCCACGATCTGCTCCTGAGTAACCCAAGCCCTGGAGCGCACGGATGTGAGGTGAATCGGTCCGATAGATCCCGAAGCATTGCAACTGACCCTTGTTCCACAGCATGGAGTCCAAGATCTCGGTGATGTGTGCCTGGAAGACCAAACGTCGATTATTAAATCTCCTTTCTAACAACCCAACGCGATATCATAGTTGCTATGGGAGATTTCAAGCGAACGAACGGTCTCCAACGCCGAATCACGCAGACAAGAACGCAGATGCTGAAGCTTTTCTATGTTGGTGGGTGGGATGATTGTGTCAATGATGGTGGTAAGCATAGAGTAGAAGTCAGTCCACTCGGCATAATACCTCACGCTGAAAGTTGGCTTGGTGTATAGGCGGCGAATGCGGGCCTTGCCTATGACACGAGGTGAAGGCTGCGAACTGGCACAACCAACTGCAGGGTTTCCAGTGGAGCTGAGAAGGCATGTGTCCACTGGCCTAACGATATCACGCCTGATCGAAGCCTTGAGAGCACTGTCAAGTGTTCAAAACGGTCGCAATCCACTATTAATTTCGGTGCAGTCCAATTCTTCCAACTCGCTGTGCAATGTCTCAAATTGCACGATCAGCTTCTCGATCAGCTCCAGCTTTACAACCAGTGTGTAATAATCACAGACTGCAGCCTCATCTTCCCAAGCGATAGTCAGTCGCTTCACTTTCTCGCATAGCTCCGTTGACATTTTCCTCAGAAAAGACACCCTGTTTTACTCCCTGGTCACTGTCACTAAAGTGTTGTTGACAGCGTTCATACCAGCAGCCGCTCTTAAAACGTTCGTAGCGGGAAGAGGAACGTAAAATGGAACGCGCGTAACAAACGGGAACCTCAAGCGCAATTCGTGTATGTAAGAGAGGCTGGTGTAGAAGCTTGTATAGCCGAGCGAAACCAGACGAACGAACGAAAATTAGTATTTTAAAGCAGCTTGTGATTGCACTAATCAATTAAATTGCACATCACGTCGAGGTCACCAAATGTAAAGTTGTTTCGGTGCAATATAATACAGTGATAAAAATAATAGAAACGACAGGCTCATTCACATTTGAAACCAAATATTTCATTTTTGGACCAAATTGTTGGCATGAAAAGTGGGCTTGGTTTCAGGATAATGTAGCTTTATTTGACCCCTTTGGGCTTATAACTTAAGAATTATTAGCTGTGTATGTAAAATTGTGGGTAGACCTCGATTTTGTCTTGGAAAAATAATAGAAACGCACTTCAATTTGGTTTTATCTTGTTTTGAATCGGATGTAATCGAATTATATAGATATCATTTCATAACCTAACGTTAAAAGAAGATGCTAAATAACCCCGCGGATCCTGTTATATTTGTTGTTGTTATTCGGTTTAGAATGGGCCGTGGCATACATCAAGGATATTGATATATGACATATCTTTACGTTCAGAAATGAAGGCAAAACAATGTCAGCTATAGCTATAATTCTTAAATGTTCCAAAGAAAAGTGTTTAAGGCGGTTCACAACAAAAACGAACCAGAGAAACGCGAACGAAAGTGAGCAACATCGGTGAATTTCAACTGACGCCTTGTTCGAAGGTATATCTCATTTATTGGTAGGCGAAAGCGAAAGTATGTTGTTTGGTATGTACATATATAGTATGACGATCAGCTCAAAAAAAAGGGTCAGGCGGACCGAATTGCCCGTGCCGTAATGCAAGCGATTGAGAGAACGCAAGAAACGATAGAA